>JAKLTH010000226.1:0-143248 GCA_025175895.1 Wurfbainia villosa | reverse complement strand
TAATCTTGGTCCCGCCTATCACGACTGGGTTAGAGTAAGCTCAATTATATTGAGTAAAACTAGTTAACTCAATTGGATCGAGTAGAACTATAGGCATATTCCAACCGTTGGAAAGATAGGATAAGATCGCATTTACACTAAATCTTGGGCGATTTAGTCAAAGCTAACTCAAGGTCTTTTGTAAATGTGGGTCTTGATCCTATAAACAAGAGTTGCATAGAGATACAATTGGTAATGTGTTACCCACCGATTGTACTAAGTCTTGGGCGATTTAGCCAAAGCTAACTCAAGGCTTAGTATGATGTGGATCTTGTCCCGCAAGAATTATAGCTAGTTTGTATGAATCTAGTAATGTGGTTTGACCACATCCATAACTCGATTCTACAAAATTCCTATAATTCAGTGGGAGCATCATTTGATTAAAGGCCTAATTAAATGATAAAAGGAATATGATATTAATTCTCTGCATTGTATGTTGTAGATTACTATGTCGACAAACACGAACACTCTCTTTGCGTTCTGTCCTTGAGAAGGACAAGCTCAATGGAGCAAATTTCCTGGACTGGTACAGGAACCTGAGAATTGTTCTCACCCAAGAAAGGAAACTGTACGTTTTGGTGCAGGCCATTCCGGAGGCACCTCCTGCCACTGCCTCGTGAGCTGACAAAGATGCTTACAAGAAGCATCAAGATGATGCATTAGATGTGTCATGTCTAATGCTCACGACCATGAACTCTGAGCTTCAGAAGCAACACGAGTTCATGAATGCTTATGATATGGTCGAACATCTTCGTCAACTATATCAAGGACAAGCAAGGCATGAGAGATATGAAGTCTCTAAGGCATTGTTTGGTTCCAAAATGCAAGATGGGACTCCCATAGGTCTATATATACTCAAGATGATTGGGTTCGTAGAAAACCTACAGAGATTGGGATTCCCCCTTGGACAAGAGCTGGCCACTGACTTAATCTTCCAATCTTTGCCACAAAGCTACAATCAATTTGTCATGAATTACAACATGAATGAAATTGATAAGCCACTGCCTGAGATGCTCAAAGATGTTGAGAATCACGAGCTTAACCTTAAGAAGGGAAAATCAATTACCATTTTGATGGTGCAAAAGAAGAAAGGCAAGGGCAAGCCTAAAGGTAAGGGAAAGTCCTGCCAAGGGCAAAGGCAAAGAACTTAAACCCAAAGGAGGGGTGGCTAAGGAAGGGCTTGCTTCCACCGCAAAGGAAGTGACATCGAAGCGAATCGCAAAGCATTACTCGAAGATCTTAAGAAGAAGAGAAGTGAGACTTCTACTGTATAAATGTTATAGAAGTCAATCTATCTATTTCTTCATCATGGGTATTAGATGGATGTGCATCTCACATTTGTACCAATGTGCAAGCACCGAGAAATAGCAGGCATTGACAAAGGGCGAGGTGGACCTACGAGTAGGCAATGGAGCAAGAGTTGTCATTCTTTGTAGGAACTTATGATCTATCTCGCCTCCGGGTTTGTATTAGAATTAGATGAATGTTGTTATGTGCCGCTTAACTAAGAACATAATTTGATTTCTTGTTTGGACAAGAAAGAATTTACATTTATAATAAAGAACAAATATTGTTCACTTTATTTAAATGATATGTTCTATTGTAGTGCACTCTAATGAACGGACTCTACTTTCTAGACTTAGAGAGCCCCTATCTATAACATAAGTACCAAGAGGTTCAAGTCAAATGAGTTGAACCAAACCTATCTCTCTGCATTGTCGCTAGGTCACATAAATGAGAGTCGCTTATCTCACTCCATAAGGATGGGTTTGCTAGACTCATTTGATTTTGAATCATATGAGACATGCAGTCTTTCCTTTTAGGCAAGATGACCAAGACTCCCTTTAGTGGACATAATAAAGAGCAACAGATTTGTTAGGACTTATACATAGTGATGTATGTGGCCCTTTCAATGTTGCTGCTAGAGGTGGTTACAGGTACTTCATTACATTTACTGATGACTTCAGTAGATATGGTTATGTGTATCTCATGACACATAAATCAGAATCATTTGAAAAGTTCAAAGAATTCAAGAATGAAGTATAAAACCAACTTGGCAAGAGTATTAAGATACTTCGATTAGATCGAGGTGGTGAATACCTTTAGCCATGAGTTTCGTGACTATCTAGTTGAGTGTGGGATTCTATCCCAACTCACTCCTCCTGGAACACCACAGTGGAATGGTGTATCCGAAAGGAGGAATCGTACCCTATTAGATATGGTACAATCTATGATGAGTCACACGGATCTTCCTATATCCTTTTGGGGATATGCTCTAGACACAGCAGCCTTCACACTTAACCGTGTATCATCCAAGGCTGTGATAAAGACACCATATACGATATGGACAGGGAGAAATCTCAAGATGTCTTTCATGAGGATTTGGGGTTGTGAGACTTACGTTCGACGTCAAGTCTTAGATAAACTGGGACCCAATTTTGATAGGTGCTATTTTGTTGGATATCCCAAGGACACAAAGGGATATTACTTCTACATTCCCCAAAGACAAAGTGTTTGTGGCAAAGACTGGGGTTTTCCTAGAAAGAGATTTTGTTTCTAGAAAAACTAGTGGGAGTACGTTCGATCTTGAAGAAATTCAAGATAAGGACCATAGCACTGAGGTCTTGATGGTGGTTGAACAGGAACCACAAAGTGTTGTGGCTGATGAGATTGTTGCACAAAGAGTTATAGAACAACCACCTGTTCATGTAGACCTACCTCTTCACAGGTCTGATAGGGTACGTCGTCAGCCTGAGAGATATTCATTTCTCTTGTCTGACCATGATGACTTTATGCTCATTGAGAATGAGCCTACCTCCTATCAGGAAGCTGTGATGAGTCGAGATTCTGAGAAATTGCTAGAGGCCATGAGATCCGAGATGGAATCCATGTACACCAACTAAGTATGAACTTTTGTTGATCCACCTGAAGGGGTCAAACCCATTAGGTGTAAGTGGGTTTTTAGGAGAAAGACTGACATGGATGGACTTATGCATACCTATAAGGGCCGATTGGTGGCTAAAGGATTCACGCAAATTCATGGTATTGACTATGATGAAACCTTTTCTCCAAAGGGTGATGTTTAAGTCCATTCGGATCATGCTTGCTATTGCAAAGATACCACGATTATGAGATCCGGCAGATGGATGTCAAAACCACATTTCGAATGGAAACTTACTCGAGGATGTGTACATGACACAACCCGAGGGTTTTGTAGATCCATAACATGGAAAGTATCAGCAAAGGTCCATTTATGGGCTAAAGCAAGCTTCTCGGAGTTGGAATCTTCGATTCGATGATGCGATCAAACAGCTTTAGGTTTCATCAAGAATGAAGATGAACCTGTGTCTACAAGAGGGTTAATGGGAACACTGATTGTCTTCCTTGTATTGTATGTGGATCACATACTACTCATTGGGAATGACATCCCTTCGCTACACCGTGAAGACTTGGTGGGACGTGCTTCAATGAAGGACTTAGGTGAAGCACTGTATTCTAGGCATCAAGATCTATAGAGATAGATCTAAGAGATTATTTGCCTAAGTCAGAGTGCATACATTGACACGGTATTACTACGATTTACCATGCAGAATTCCAAGAAGGGACTTCTGCCGATGTCACATGGTGTGAGTCTTTCGAAGACTCAAAGTCCCTCTTCTAGAGAGGAGAGAGACCGCATGGATAAGATCCCTTATGCATCAGCTATAGGATCTATCATGTATGTCATGATGTACTGTCTCCGATGTCTCGTATGCTTTGAGCATGACGAATAGATACCAGTCAGATCTAGGTGAGTGTCACTGGATAGCAGTCAAGAATATTCATAAGTACTTGAGAAGGACTAAAGAATATTTCTTGATATTTAGAGGCGATGAGGAGCTAGTCAGTAAGGGTTACTGATGCACTTCCAAACCCACTGTGATGATTATAGATCGCTGTGGTTCGTGTTTTGCTTGAATGGTGGCGTTGTGAGCGGTAAGAGTTCAAGGTGACACAGGCCGATTCTACAATGAGTATATCACGTGATCCGAGGCGTGAAAGGAAGCAGTTTGGATCCACAAGTTCATTGCTGAGCTTGGGGTGGTTCCTAGCATAGCATATCCCATAGAGCTCTATTGTGACAACAATGGAGCGATTGCACAGGCTAAGGAACCTCGCTCACACCAGCGGACCAAACACATACTACGGCGCTTCCATCTCATTCGAGAGATTATCGATAGAGGAGATGTGAAGATTTGCAGAGTACCCACAGAGGCTAACATCGCAAATCCCTTGACCAAGGCTTTGGCACAGAAAAAGCATGATGATCACACTAGGTCATTGGGTATTAGATACTACGGTGATTGGCACTAGTGCTAGTGGGAGATTGTTAGTGAAAGCCCTAGAGTCAATCATGTGATGATTGTTATATGGACTTTATTGTATCATATTCCTATTTATAAAGGCATGGTTATTATATTTAATTGTATTGATGCCAAATAACTAAGTATAATAACGTCCTTGAGTAGTAGGTTCTTATCTATATCAATCGATTGGTTGAATCGATAATGAGATGATATAGAGAACACTACTCTTAATCATTCCTAGTCAAGTATTAACATTCAGGGACAATGTTAATGTGTAGAGACTAGCATTTAGGTCAACATGATGACTTGATCTCACAAGTCATGGATATGAGATATCAAGTTGACACATGGGTATGCAATAGAGAATGTATACTGAATGACCCGCCATGAGAAAGTATCATGGATCGTTATATGAGTGTCATATACTTTCTCATGTGGCTATTAGTATGACTATTAGTCCTTAGACCTGAAGTCACCATGGTTCCCTACATAAGGAGTTGCATACTTTGGCTTCGTCAAACGTCACCCGTAAATGGGTGGACTATAAAGGCGATTACTGGGTATGTAACAAATTATGCGGAGGGGTGTGAGTGATGTAGATGGGATCTATCCCTCCTATATGATGGGAGTGACATCGTTATTCTTGATAGAGTGAGACCACGAAGTGCATGGTCATGCTCAAATGAGTCAATATGAGATATTGAGCTCATTTGATTAGAGTGAGTCTACTTGGAGTTCAAGATATAGATTGTACCGAGGATGACATAGTCTATGCCTCAATTGGTCAATCTAGATGTCAAGGATAGAGGGGCATTGTCACATATTATGAGAGTCACAATTAGTAGTCAAAAAGGTGATGTTGGAGCTCAACATTCTTGTAACTTGGGTAGCAATGATGTATTGCTAGATACCGCTCATTTCTTATGTTCCTAAATCGGTTTAGGAGCATTGCCAACGTTACAAGAACCTATAGGGTCACACACAAAGGGCAATTAGATGGAGACTAGGTTTATATGATGAACCATGAGGATTAGGTTCATGGGATGAACCAAATTGGATTAAGAGTAATCCAAATTAGACTCAATTTGATTCAAGTGTTGAATGAGTCTAATTTAGATTTGATTCATTGGGTCAATTTAAATTAATGAATAGGGATTCATTAAATCAAATTGACTTGAATCAAGTGGTTAGATTTGATCAACCATGGGAGATAAGAGGTCAAGTTTGACTTGACTTGAGAGGGAAGATGAATGGTCAATTTTGACTTGACCATTTACCATGTCATGGTGACTTGGCATGGGGGTCGGCCAATGATGGTGTTCCACATCATCATGGACTTATCATGTGGTGTCACCTCATGAGGGAGACAAAGAGTCATAGGCTCTTGGAGTTACATGCATACATGTAACCCCCCCCCCCCCCAACAATAAGTGGTCGGCCACTTTCATTTGATGATGTGAATTCATTTTTGGTTTGTAACTTCATCATCTTCTTCCAAGCTCTCCTTCTTGCTCTCCCAAGACTTCCTTGGCCGAAATACCTAAAGGGTGCTAAAACACTCAAAGGTGTTTTTCTCCACCATTTGTCCGTGTGGATACTTGTAGAGGAGTGTACACTTGACACTCTTGAGTTCCGACAAAGCGTTTGGATGAGCGGGATAAGCGAAGGGCGTCGCTACGAGGGTAATACTCTCACCTTCTAGATCTAAGGTAGATCTAGGTTTACTTAAGCACATACATGTTTTATATATAAATAAATAAATAAATATATATATATATATATATATATATATATATCTTCGCACGGATCCGTGGTCGGGCATTCCGAGGTTTCCGCAACGCAAAAAGCGGTTTTTGCGGCTCGAAAAGTCCAACAGATACAACCTCACTTACGCTCACACACACGAGCTTACCTCGATACTTACTTTGTAGCTCTCGCTTCCGGCCTTCCACTCGATTCCTTCAGCTCCCTCCGAAGTCACTCGAGTGTCGCCCGACCACTGCGGCTTCCTCCGGTGTCGCTAGCCTTCAGCTCCAGCTTTTAGCACTTTTTTGCACACTCGATTCAGCTCGTGAGATAACGATGTAATCTTAACTTTGCGTCTTTGCCATAATCAAAACACATGTTCGATCATCTGGTGCCCCTGCACCAACAATAAGTTTCATCATAATCCAGCTCCTCAATTTGGTTATATCCTTTGGAAACTAATCTGGCCTTGTTTCTAACAATTTCTCCCCTCTTATTCATTTTATTTTTGAATACTCATTTTATGCCAATTATGGTAGTTTGTTCCAATCTTAAAACTAAATTTTAAACTTGGCTTCTCTCAAATTGTCCTAATTCATCTTGCATCACTATGATCCAGTCTAGATCAAGCAAAACTTCATCAATTACTTTTGGCTCAATTTGAGAAATTAACACTACTTGATTCCCTTCATTCCTAAAGAATGATTTAGTCCTCACTCCATGATGGATGTCTCCAACAACTTGATCTAGGGGATGACTAAGGTCCATCCTAGTGGATCTTGGTACTTGATGTTGGTTTTCGGCACCGCGGCTTGTGTGTGTTCGATCATGTTTCGTAAACATGAACACAGCGGAAGGAATAAAAATAATAAATACTCCTATTTATTACAACACACACAACACACGCATGCATATTGCAACAAGTGTAGACATAACCGTAAATTTAAATTTGCAATAAAAGGAATTTTATCTACGTTATACCTTTCGTATGACGTGTAGCGGGAACGGCATCAACCGGAACGATCCTCGTTAGAATCGTCTCTATCCGTATCCACGCCGAGCTCCTCGGGATGACTTCGCTAAGCCACGAGCTTCGTCTTCGTACGGGTTACTAGCCTCGTGTTGAAGACGACGTGATCGAGAGATGATCACGATCCGAATCCAAATTCGGATCCAAAATGAGTCCTCAAAACTCGCTTCTCCGGAGAGGTATTCGTCAACCGATTGACGAATCCTTCGTCCTCCACCTCAGAGGATTACCGGAGATCGAATCCCCGATAAGTTATCCGCTGTCGGAGCTCTAACCGTCGTCCAAACGACGCTCCGACGAGAGGAGAAGAAGCTGTCCAGAAAACTGGACAGCTTGGTGGAGGAATAGGCGCCGGCCAAAAACAAGGAAGCCAAGTGCTCACCTTTTCACCGAGGCCTAGGAAGATCACCGGAGGATCACCGGCCAAAGCTTGGACGCCGGCAACAACTTGATCGGCGGCACAATGGGCTGGGCGGCAAAGGAGGTTGGCGCCAACTCAAAGAGAAGATGAGGTGGGCGGCAACTTAATCTAGGGTTTTGGATTAGGGCTTAATTATCCATTAAGCCCTCTTTTATAGAGAACTAATTCTCTTAATGGTTATTGGATCATAACCATTAGTCCCGTTAACCCGCTCCATTAAGATAAGTTAAAATAAACCAAACCATGATGGTTTATTTTAAGTTAAAACGAACCGAACCAACTTTTGGTTCATTCGTTTAAAATAAACCAAACCCTTTGGTTTATTCTCCTCCATTGGATTAGAACCAAACCATTTTGGTTCATCCATTATGTCTTCATAAGACACGGCCCATCCACGCTTCCATTGCGATCAAACGATTTCATGCTCGCTTTATGTTTGGTCCAACCAAACCTAGTTTCTCTCGGCCGAGAATCCCATTCTCAAGCTCGCTTTAAATCTTTGGATTACGCTCGTGCAGCGTGTGACCAAATAGGTTCTCGGTTTATGTTGGTCGCCTATAATTAACCATTAATTATAGAACGATCATGAGTGGCACCTAGTAGTACATCATGATCCCCAATTAACCGAAAAGATCAACGGTTGATCCAGAACTATTTCTGAAACCCTTCAGTAGCTCGAATGATTCGTGCCCCATTCCCTTCACTCATCTTATACCCACTTGGTTCAGGACATGGTCTATTGTGTCAGTCCCCACTAGGCTGACTACGTCACACCTAGCCCAAGTATTATTTCCTCGTCCTATGGATTCTAGTTACTCCACATGTATCGAAGAGTACCTTACTCTAAACATGTAATGCTTTGGCCAAAGACTTTAGTAACAATCCGACGAGAGGCCATGGGTATACATCTCCTCGCAAGGAGTGGTGAATCCTTTATAGGCTATTCAAACACCTTCGATCACTTCGACTTATACCCAATCATCCCGGGTCCACATCTCCTTAGAGATGTTTGCTTAAGATGTCAAAGCATAAGTCTCCATGATCAAGATGACTTGAATACCGCAAGTCAAAGGAACATTGCACTTAAGCCACAGTAAGAACTTCATTGACATATCTATATATGCAGAGAACCATATGAAGTCTTACGACTGGTCACTCCAATGAACTAGTTACCATAACTAGCATCCACGATTAACTCCGGACATCACAATGTCTCCAGCCAGTGAGAATCAGCTGCTTGGATACACCAAGGAGTATACCTCGTGCTAGTCTCGACAGATCGATAGTGTCCAAATCCATCAATTCATCGACTAGGGATAATTCCGATACATCACAATTACACATGTAGAGATACTCACTAGTTGTGATCCAATCACAAATTCTCTCATGCTGTGAATCGTATCGTGGACATTCAAGAAATGAGTTTAAGATCCAATCAAATACATGAAACATGTATACTCAAATAGTGAATCTTTATTTATCATATAAATGGTTCATACATAAGGTGATTGCCTTAGGACATCTCTCATATATTACTAACAGACTCCCACTTGGCCTAATGCCAATCGCTACGGTATCCAATACCATAAGCACTAACATGACCCTCAAACTTACTTTGAGGTAATGCCTTAGTCAAGGGATCCGCTAAGTTCCTTTCAGTGGGAATTTTCTCGATTTGTATTTCGTTCCCTCACGATTGATCTCTCCGATAAGATGATAGCGGCGAAGCACATGTTTGGATCATTGATGAGACCACATCAAGTTCGAGAGATGAACTTCTTGATCCAAACCGCTTCCTTTTGCTTCCTTAGTAGAATCCGCTATAGTGTCAAGCTTGGAACCTTTCCAACTTATTGCGCCTCCATTCGGTGAATACATACCCAGATGAGACATGGAATCATCCTTGTCTCGAGCCGCATCCGTGATACCCACGTATCACCATGTACCCTTCTCCATATATTAGGAACACATCCTTAGTTCTTCTTAAGTACTTAAGGATCGCCTTAATACCACCCAATGATCCATTCTCGATCGGATCGTATCCGCCGTGACACTCGTGAGCATAATGCATACATTGGGGCTCGTGACATAACATAGCATACATGATAGATCCTATTGCGGATGCATAGGAATCTTACTCATGCAAATCCTCTCATCGCCTTACGTGACGGACATAGACTTGAAAGGTGTACCCCATGCCCGATGGGTAGGAAACCTTTCTTGGATTCCGACATGCTAAACCTCTTTAGCACTCGGCCTATATATGTAGACCGCGAAAAGACCAAGCAAACTGCTTCGATCTATCTCTATAGATCTTAATCCCGAGGATGTAGGTTGCTTCTCCTGTGTCTTTCATGGAGAATGTCTTGGATAACCAAACCTTCATCGATCAGAAGATTGAAACATCGTTTCCTATAAGTAGTATGTCATCGACATACAATACTAGGAATACGACTGCACTCCCACTAACCTTCTTGTACACACAAGGTTCGTCTGGATTTTGTGAGAAATCAAACTTTTTGATTGTCTCATCAAAATGGATATTCCAGCTCCTGGATGCTTGCTTCAATCCATAAATGGACCGTCGCAATTTGCATACCTTGGTTTTATCAACCGATGTGAAACCCTCAGGCTGTATCATATACACGTCCTCGAGCAGGTTTCCATTAAGGAAAGCTTTTTTCACATCCATCTGCCATATCTCATAATCATAATGAGCCGCTATGGCCAGGAGCATCCGAATGGATTTAAGCATAGCTACAGGCGAATAGGTTTCGTCATAATCAACACCTTGTTTTTGACAATATCCTTTCGCCACCAATCTAGCCTTATAGGTAATCACATTACCATCCATGTCGGTTTTCTTCTTGAAAACCCACTTGCACCCTATAGGCTTTATCCCATCAGGTGGGTCAACCAAGTTCCAAACTTGGTTTTCATACATGGAATCCATTTCCGACTTCATGGCACCAAGCCACTTATCCCTTTCTGAACTTGTCAGCACTTCTTCATAACTGGTAGGCTCCTTATCATCAATGAGTAACGCGTCGTTCGATTCACTTACGAGAAATCCATATCTCTCAGGAATATTGCGTGTTCTACCAGATCTACGAAGATGTGGTGTTATAATAGGTCCAGCCGATTGCTCATCACTATGAGTTGTCGACCGCTGTGCTTCACTGTATCTCATCAATGTCTATTTGAGTCTCTCGAGCCTCCTCAAGCTCGACGACACTCCCATCGCTTTTCTTGCAAGAGAAACTCTTTCTCTAGAAACACAAAGATGCCTTGAAACAAACACCTTTGTTCCTCAGATGTTAGAATTGGTAACCCCTTGTTTCCTTAGGGTATCCAATAAATAGACATTTATCGACTTAGCATCCAATTTGTCCGACATACCGCTTCACATAAGCGGACAACCCCATATCTTCAAGTAAGATACATGAGGTTTCTTACTATTCCATATCTCATATGGAGTAGTTGAGACTACCTTGGTAGGCATTCTGTTTAACAAGTAAACAGCTGTCTGAAGTGCATAGCCCCAAAAGGACTTGGGAAGAGTTGCATGATTCATCATTGACCTGACCATGTCCAACAAGGTCCGGTTACGCCTCTCAGATACACCATTATGTTGTGGTGTATAGGGCGGAGTCCATTGAGACAATATGCCATTGTCTCTTAGATAATCAAGAAACTCTTGACTTAAGTATTCACCACCTCGATCTGATCGAAGTATTTTAATACTCTTGTCATGTTGTTTCTCTACTTCATTTCTGAATTCTTTGAACCTTTCAAAGGCTTCAGACTTGTGTTTCATCAAGAACACATACCCAAACCGTGAGTGATCATCGGTGAAGGTAATGAAGTAGCTATAGCCTCCTAATGCTAGAGTTGACATAGGTCCACATACATCAGTATGTATTAGACCTAGTAACTCTCCCACTCGTTCACCTTTTCCAGTAAAAGGTAACTTAGTCATCTTGCCTTTTAAGCATGATTCGCATGTATCGTATGAATCCAATTCAAACGATTCCAGAATTCCACATCGGTGTAATTCGGACATGCGTTTCTTGCTTATATGGCCAAGACGACAATGCCACATATAGGAGTCTATATATGATTATCCTTTCGAGCACGCTTGTTGCTCGCTGCCCGATATTGAAGATGTCACCGGATACGCCCAACGATAAACACCATTGCTTAAAGTTCCAAATTCCATAAAGAACTCCATTCAAAGTTATGTAACAACAATTGTTACTAAAAGTCAAATGGTACCCATTTCTATTTAAACAAGAAATAGAAATGATGTTCTTTATCAACGAAGGAACATAAAAGCAATTGTCCAGTTCTAAGACAAGTCCTACAGGGAGTTCCAACAAATACGTTCCGATGGCGAGTGCAGCAACCGTTGCTCCATTCCCAACACGTAAATTTGACTCTCCCTTGACGAGTCTTCTTCTATTCCTTAGCCCATGTATGTTATTACATATATGTGAGCCACACCCAGTATCAAATACCCAAGTGTCTGAGGAAATAGAATGACAATCAATAAAGAAGATTTCTGAAGAAGATGGGGCATCCGATGCCTTATCCTTCTTCACGGACTCAAGATAAATCTTGCACTTTCTTCGCAAATGGCTCTCCTTGCCATAATGATGGCAAGTTTCCTTTTGTGCTAGTTCTACCTTCTTAGCCTTTCTCTTCTTTCCCTTCTGCTGCTCCTTTGACTTCCTCTTAAAACATTTCTTCGAGGAATCAACTAATAGCACCGTCCTCTGCTCATGCTTCTCAGAAGACTCCATAGTTTTCAGCATATTGAGCAGTACCACAGATGAACCTTCTAGTATCTCAGAGGTGAAGAGGAGCTTTGAGACTTCGAACCTTTCGAATCTCACTTGCTCATCAACCAACTCACAAAGATGAAGGACTACGATATGAGCATCCATATGCTCATGCTGCTTTCATAGCTTGGGTTCCATCGCGGCTAGCATGATGCAACTCATTTGTTCAGAATCACTCACATGTTTCTGATAGGCCAACAATTGGTCCAGAGTTGCATCGTCACCAGGACGGGCGGGAAGAGGCGCTTCGAGGACATTTGTAAGCTTTTCAACCTTGAGAACAATTCTCAAGCTTCTAATCCAGTCCATGAAACTCGGCCCAGTCAATTTATTCGAATCCAAAATGGAACGCAAATTAAAAGACAACATGATCAATTTTAGAAATACAAAACGAGCATATATGAGAAAGATGATTTTTAAAATGCATCAATATACATTTATAAATCCCATTCATTTTTCGAATTTCAAAAACCCCAAAATCACTTCGGGAGATCGTAGGTCCATCTCCGAATGGGCTGATATCCATCATAGTTATGAACAACCTTGGAGAGAGTCCAACAAGCCATTCATAACTACGACGGTAGGTATCAACTATACCGATTGCATATCACGTATATGCAACTATCACAATGTGCTATCAACTAATC
This sequence comes from Wurfbainia villosa, assembly GCA_025175895.1. NCBI lineage: Eukaryota > Viridiplantae > Streptophyta > Magnoliopsida > Zingiberales > Zingiberaceae > Wurfbainia > Wurfbainia villosa. Next base: position 130,178 of record JAKLTH010000226.1, on the reverse strand, counting down.
GAATGTTCACACATACATCGGGTTGTTAACACATTAACAAGTATGCATCATATGCATAGCACCCAACTTCACCTCCCTTTACATCGACCTTGGAGAGAGTCCAACAAGCGGATGCTCCAGGTTAAAGCCAACCCATTAATCGGGAAATAATTTTAATATGGTTAGAGCGCATTCAACCAATTAGCCCAGCTTGGAGAGAGTCCAACAACCAAAGCTAACGATTGACCTCTGACTCTTACCATATTAGTATTAAACTATTCCATGGTTTGAACATGTTCGGGTTTGAGCCGGGCTTGGAGAGAGTCCAACAACCCAAACAAGAAACGGAACTCTTGTTCTAACCATATTAATGGAAGGTGTAGGCTTTAATATTGTTTAAGGGTTTTTATGTCTCATCCTCTTTGCGTGCAAATAACTATTATCTACATGGCATGGCATACATCTACATGTCACAACACGCATGGCATAATGTTATGCATCTAATGCAATTACATGGCATACAATTATGTCATGTATATATTTCCTTATATGTCATAACTATTTATGGAAATAAAATATGTTTAAGATTTGATTCTCCAAATCAAATCATAATTAAATTAGGAAACAAATTTCCAAATCTAATCACATATTTTATTCATGGAATTATTTGATTAAGGAAAATCTATTTAGGAAACCAATTTTCTAAATCATTAAAACTACTTATGGAAATAAAATATTTTAAGATTTGATTTCCCAAATCAAATCATGATTAAATTAGGAAACAAATTTCCAGAATCTAATCAAATATTTTATTTATGGAAAATATCAATTTCCATAAATACTTCCAACTTTCCAAAAGTGGAAGATTTCCATAAATACTTCTAGACTTTCCAAAATTGAAAAATTTCCATAAATACTTCTAAATTTCCAAAATTAGAAAATTTCCAGAAATACATTATGACTATCGCAAAATGATTTTTACGATTATGTCGAAACACAACCTGGGCTCTGATACCACTGTTGGTTTTCGGCACCGCGGCGTGTGTGTGTTCGATCATATTTCGTAAACATGAACACAGCGGAAGCAATAAAAATAATAAATACTCCTATTTATTACAACACACACAACACACGCATACATATTACAACAAGTGTAGACATAACCGTAAATTTAAATTTGCAATAAAAGGAAATTTATCTACGTTATACCTTTCGTATGACGTGTAGCGGGAACGGCATCAACCGGAACGATCCTCGTTAGAATCGTCTCTATCCGTATCCACGCCGAGTTCCTCGGGATGACTTCGCTAAGCCACGAGCTTCGTCTTCGTACGGGTTACTAGCCTCGTGTTGAAGACGACGTGATCGAGAGATGATCACGATCCGAATCCAAATTCGGATCCAAAATGAGTCCTCAAAACTCGCTTCTCCGGAGAGGTATTCGTCAACCGATTGACGAATCCTTCGTCCTCCACCTCAGAGGATTACCGGAGATCGAATCCCCGGTAAGTTATCCGCTGTCGGAGCTCTAACCGTCGTCCAAACGACGCTCCGATGAGAGGAGAAGAAGCTGTCCAGAAAACTGGACAGCTTGGTGGAGGAGTAGGCGCCGGCCAAAAACAAGGAAGCCAAGTGCTCACCTTTTCACCGAGGCCTAGGAAGATCACCGGAGGGTCGCCGGAGGATCACCGGCCGAAGCTTGGACGCCGGCAACAACTTGATCGGCGGCACAATGGGCTGGGCGGCAAAGGAGGTTGGCGCCAACTCAAAGAGAAGATGAGGTGGGCGGCAACTTAATCTAGGGTTTTGGATTAGGGCTTAATTATCCATTAAGCCCTCTTTTATAGAGAACTAATTCTCTTAATGGTTATTGGATCATAACCATTAGGCCCGTTAACCCGCTCCATTAAGATAAGTTAAAATAAACCAAACCATGATGGTTTATTTTAAGTTAAAACGAACCGAACCAACTTTTGGTTCATTCGTTTAAAATAAACCAAACCCTTTGGTTTATTCTCCTCCATTGGATTAGAACCAAACTATTTTGGTTCATCCATTATGTCTTCATAAGACATGGCCCATCCACGCTTCCATTGCGACTGAAACGATTTCATGCTCGCTTTATGTTTGGTCCAACCAAACCTAGTTTCTCTCGGTCTGAGAATCCCATTCTCAAGCTCGTTTTAAATCCTTTGGATTACGCTCGTTGTGTGTGTGACCAAATAGGTTCTCGGTTTATGTTGGCCGTCTATAATTAACCATTAATTATAGAACGATCATGAGTGGCACCTAGTAGTACATCATGACCCCCAATTAACCGAAAAGATCAACGGTTGATCCAGAACTATTTCTGAAACCCTTCAGCAGCTCGAATGATTCGTGCCCCATTCCCTTCACTCATCTTATACCCACTTGGTTCAGAACATGATCTATTGTGTCAGTCCCCACTAGGCTGACTACGTCACACCTAGCTCAAGTATTATTTTCTCGTCCTACGGATTCTAGTTACTCCACATGTATCGAAGAGTACCTTACTCTAAACATGTAATGCTTTGGCCAAAGACTTTAGTAACAATCCGACGAGAGGCCATGGGTATACATCTCCTCGCAAGGAGTGGTGAATCCTTTATAGGCTATTCAAACACCTTCGATCACTCGACTTATACCCAATCATCCGGTCCACATCTCCTTAGAGATGTTTGCTTAAGATGTCAAAGCATAAGTCTCCATGATCAAGATGACTTGAATATAAGTCAAAGGAACATCGCACTTAAGCCACAAAGAAGAACTTCATTGACATATCTATATATGCAGAGAACCATATGAAGTCTTACGGCTGGTCACTCCAATGAACTAGTTACCATAACTAGCATCCACGATTAACTCCGGACATCACTATGTCTCCAGCCAGTGAGAATCAGCTGCTTGGATACACCAAGGAGTATACCTCGTGCTAGTCTCGACAGAATTGATGGTGTCCAAATCCATCAATTCATCGACTAGGGATAATTCCGATACATTACAATTACACATGTAGAGATACTCACTAGTTGTGATCCAATCACAAATTCTCTCATGCTGTGAATCGTATCGTGGACATTCAGTAAATGAGTTTAAGATCCAATCAAATACATAAAACATGTATACTCAAATAGTGAATCTTCATTTATCATATAAATGGTTCATACATAAGGCGATTGTCTTAGGACATCTCTCATATATTACTAACACTTGAGATGTTTCTTATACCTCCTCATTTAATATATTCTCAAGTGATGATCCTTCTAACCTAGGTCTCTCATTATCGGAGTCAAGTCTAACTCCCCCTACTTTGGTGTTCTCATTTAAAACCAATTTCTTAAGTTCAAACAAGACTTCATTGCTCCTTTCTTTAGAGTTAATTTGTATTCTACTTTCTTCAAAAACTACTTTTGGTGATTCCTCCACCAAGTTTGTCCTCTTATTATAGACATGATAAGCCTTGTGAAGGAATATCCTACAAGGATACCTTCATCCGCTTTAGCAGTAAATTTTCCTAGATGATCCTTAGTGTTTAAAATGAACACTTTACAACTAAATACCCTAAGGCGCTTGATTGTTGGTGTTTTTTCAAACCATAGTTCATGAGGTATTTTTCCTAAGATTCTATGTATCAAAACCTTATTTTGAACATAACATGTTTGTGTTAATAGCTTCGGCCCATTAATAGCTAAGAATAACATACTCATTGAACATACTCCTCGCAACTTCTTGTAAAGCTATATTCTTCCTCTATGCAATACCATTTTGTTGTGGTGTCCTAGGAGTGGAGAATTCATACTTATACCCTTTTTCTAGACAAAAGTCCTTAAACCGAGTGTTTTCGAATTCACCTCTATGATCGCTCCTAATTATTTTAATTGTTGCTTTTTTTTCATTCTCAATTCTTTTATAAAAAGAAATAAAAATTTCTAGCATTTGATCCTTATGTCTGAGAAAGAAAGTCCATGTGTATCTAGTATAATCATTTACTATTATCAAACAATAACTACTACCATTCAGAGATTTAGTTGAACTACTATCAAACAAATCTATATACAGTAAATCTAAAGCACTTGATGTACTTACAGTGTTTTTGCTTTTGTGTGATGTTTTTATTTGTTACCTTTTTTACGTGCATCGCACAATTTGTGATGTGGTCGTAGTCGGACTTTCTTGCCTCCTTTCCATGCCAAGAAGTGGGAAAGAAACTTGGGAGTTCTCTCCGGCCGCAACAGTAATAGGATACGAATAGAAAACACAGACAACCAAAGTGGAGAACTAAGACACAAAATTTAACGTGGTTCGGAATAAGGATTCCTACTCCACGGGGGTGAGCTCTCCCATGAGCTACGGTGCCAAAGCACTTTCACTATGAATTTCCTCCTTTGCGGAAAAAGCTTCCGAAAGCGGAGGGAAAAAACCTCTTACAATTGGCTCAGTGTACAAAGGTTGAAAGAAAATGAAACTTGTTACTCTCCTCCTCTCCTTCTTCCTTTCTTCTTCTTCCTCTCTGACAATGTGGTAGCTGCCCTCTTCCGCTATGCCTTTGTCTCTAGCTTTTGGAAGTTGCGGATCCCCTTCTCTTTCGCCCCTCCTCTGTCTTTTATCCTCCTCCTCTTTCCTGGCCAGCTATTACATTACAAACATCTTCTATCACCGTACATGTGACCACCTTACTTACCTGGAGAATCATTCTGTTACAGAAATGAAGAGTGGAGACTCCTCCGAATATTATGTTAATTTGTTGTGTAACAAACTTCTCACCAATATTTTGGAAAATATTCTAGCCCATCCCTTTCATCCTCTTGCCCTTCGTAAAGCTAACCTAAACCTACCGCTTAGGCTTAGCATAGCTCTTAGACTTCTTACCTCAGACTTCTTATAATAACCTGAACCAACTCCTATCCTCCTCGTACAAAACCAATCTCCAAGTCCGTTCTGCCGAGCCGATTCCTATACTCTCCATACCGAGCCAATCTCCAAACCTACTCGGCCGAGCCAATTTCCATGAACCGCCTCACTAGCCATTTTTACCCAGACTTACTTTACCGAACCGATTTTCCCAGACCCACTCTGCCGAACCAACTCTTTGGTTCGGACAGCGTCTTACGCACGGGTTCTTTAATTTCACTCGCGGGAAAAGGTAGCAGCAATATCATTAGCCAACCCCTAAAAATAGTCGAACGAGGTACTGAGTTTGACTTTCTAAGTATAACGTTTCTCATCTATCCTTCCCTTACCAATTCGAATTTACCTTTTCCCGTTACCTTTCCTCATATGCTTGAAGCAGCTTATTGGGCCTATGGGCCCCACTTTTCTTTTTCTACCAGGTAGTCGAAAAGCTACAACACCCTATATAAATCCCCTTCTTCCCCCTTTTTACGAACAACTTAACGCTCTTAGTGATTTAGCCTTTTCTTCTCTCTCTTCCAACGACTTTCTTCGACGGTGGTTAGGTTCCCTAGCCCCCTCTCTTGCAAGCGTTCCCCCTTTGATCCTCAAGTAAGTGCTCCTCCTCCTCTTACACCTATGGCCCCGAAGAACCCCACGCCACACCCTTGGTATGAACATACTGTCACTCAGCTAAATAGCAAGCATTATTTTTTCGATCGTAGGCGCCAATACATAGACTCCTCTGTGCCTTGTCATTTCAACACTACTTCTTATCGACCCCATCTTCCTCCGCCAGGCCTACACTGCTTCTTTTCCGAACAACTACTTAATGGTTTTTATTTGCCTGTGCCCCATTCCTACCGAAATTTTGGACTTTTATAAGTTGTCCGTCAACTAATTTACTCCCAATTCTTTCCGCATACTATCAGAGGCAATCATAGTATTCCGACATCTAGGTCTTCTTTTGTCCCCGTAGCTATTTCATTGCTTCTTTCAGTTAAAATCTTCCAAGGAGAGCGTCTTCTATCTATCTAGTCGCCCAAATTATCAGTTTCTAGTAAACATGCCATGCCCTCTTCCCATAAGGGATGGGAAGCGCTCTACTTTTTTGCTTAACTTCCGATGCCCCTTCCACATTCGGATACCTGGAAACTAGATCTCCCTAAGCTACCCTCCTTCCGCAAGGTTAGGACTCAGTGTCCCTTTCCAGAGGTCTACCGAGTATTAAAAGAATACCACTATAGCTCAGACCATCTGATGAAACCTTCCCTCTTCAGTCGCCACAAGTTGTCCCCTTTTCCACTGACCGACCCGGACGCCATAGGTAGGATGTTGTTTAGACTTCGGCGCAAATAATTTTTATGGACAGCATGTTCTCTAACAGTGGGTTTTGCAGATAACCTAATACAGGACGCCATCTTAAAAGAGGAGGAGATTGTAGTAGCAAAGAAGAAGACTTCCAAAAAATGAAGCAAAGGCAAGTCTCCAACAGCTCCCTCTTCTCCCCGTAAAAAGTTGCATCCCCTCAAGGAAGGCGTCCCCATCTCTTCCTTTATTCCCGTGTCCTCTTCCTTGAATTCTTCTCCTCCGCCCTCCCCCTTAAAACTAAATAGGCACCGACGCCTAATTATCTACGAACCTCGGGTGGAAGAGACCGCATTGGCCGCCCCCCTCTCTTCCCCCCGAGAAAAACTTTCTCCTTCTCCCTCCATTGTTTCATCCCCCTTTCAACCCGACCCAAAGGTTGATTCCCCGGTCGGTTCTTTTCCTATAGATACTCCTACGTACATACCTTCTTCTCCCACTCCAATTCAGGCCATGAACCCTTCCATACCTTCCATGCCCGCAACAAAGCCTTTTTTGGTGGGAGGGGATCTTCCCTCCCTAGACCCTCCCTCTACTTCTTTAGGATCCTCCCTCAGAATTCGCAGTATTGAGGAAGTGCAGCTTTTCAATCAGTCGCAGATGAAAAGCCCCAATGAACGCTTATGCAGATCACTAGCAGAGGTAAGCTCTCCTCTATTTCACCCTCAGGGCATATAAGCTAGCCTGTATTCCCCTAATGCCCTGTTTCAGGTTTCAGGCAGTTAAAGCTTGTAATGAAACAACGCCAGACATAGTGAATTATCAATCCACCATGTCTGCTCACCATACCGCCTCCCTTACTCAACAAAATAAATTAGCTCAATACCTGAAAGAGGGAAAGTAAAAGGAGTCTACCTTGGTTGCCAAATGTGATGACTTAACAACCCAATTGGCAGTGGTCCAGAGTGAGAAGGAGGAATTCTAGAGAAGGAATGAAGACCTCTAGCAGCAGTTGTTCTTGCAGTCCAGCCAACTTCAGCAAATCACTCTCCTCGCACAAGAACTAGAGCACAAAAAACTGCTTGCCGAGGTAAAACTCCAGGCTATTGAATCGTCTACGACCATATCCCAGCTCCAACAGGAATGCCAACATTGGAGAACCATTTTGGAATCTTACTGGCACCACCAAGAAAACCAATCTATGAAGGTGTCTGTACTTCCAGGACTAATGACTTCAATCACCACCCAGCAGCAAGAACTCCAAAGGGAGCATACTGAGGCTTTGGCTTCGCTAGGTCAACAAGCTATGACAGCCACGAAAGATAGAGATGCCCTAGCCATCCAATTAGCCGAGTGTCAATCCCAACTGAAAGCGAAGGAGGCTGACCTAAAAAATGAGATACGCTCAGAAGGGCATGCAGCTATTCATGCTAGGCTTCGACGGATCCTCCTCCTTGAATGCTGCCCAGGGCTACCCTCCGCCAGGCATTGACATGAGCTATTTGGACCCTAAAGTGGCTCTCGCTAAATGTCCTCCTGAGCTCTTTGAATTGTAACTATCGTGTCTTCCTCATAGTACTGATCAACTTCTTATTAATAAAGATTTTTTGAAAATTGCAATGCCTTGTGCTGCCTTCTGCGTGTGCATTATTATTGATCAGGAATTTTTTAAGGACACTTCTGGGCTGCTCTTTCATTGGTTATTATAGATTCTCTGCCTCTAAAAGTGTCAGTCGATTGCTAAGATCTTCTGCTCGGGAATCTACTCGGGCTATACTGGGCTTTACCCTCCTCTTACTAGAACTGATTCTTGCTCGGTAAAAATTAAATAGTTTTGCCACTTTATCTTCTCAAGATAACTGCCTGCTTTGGTACTAATGTCTCGATTATTTGCCATGCTGACGTCATTACTTCCTTCGCCCCTTTATCTTCTCTCCCTTCCCAAGGACGAATGCGAATCTCCCTCTTTTGATTATAAATTATCACTGTAAATATTCCCTATTTTCTATCCCACCTCCATGGCTTCTGCTGAACACCCCATTAACATATCTTTGAATTCTGACTCCTTTGAGCTACATGATTGGGTTGCAGGACCCGCCGAGGAATCTGCCACCCAATCTACTACAACCTCGGCATATTGGCCTCCTCCTCCTCCTGCGTCGGCTGACGCCTTGACCCTTGATGTGGGGAGGTCCTTTCGAGCCCCCTTCCCTTCCTTTGGCAACCGGATTTGGAACCCCTCCATGACCTAGGAATATACAGTGGGAGATCCTCGTGCCTCCGTTGAACTTCCTCCTCTTCCACTGGCCCTAGCTTTCATTCCAGTCCCTCTGGCTGAGATTCCTTTTCTCCCCCTCGCCGGAGCTCTACCCGCTGCACCTCAGGCTCAAGGCGACCTCTGATCGTTGCGCCTCCCCCTTGAGAGAGTCCTCCGCGGTTCCCCTAGTAATAATAACAATAAGAAGCCTATATGATCAATAGTTTAATTATTGTAACCGTTGTTGGGCATACTGATAAAAAGGAAGGGATACTTGTACTTGTTTTTGTCATTTTCTCGTAGGTTTCAAACTATTTTAATTAAAAAACCTTCGATGATAGCAACCTTATCTGAACAGTCTTCACCCTTACCGCTTTCGTGAAACTCGAACAATCTTTCTAGAATTACTGCATTCAACAACCCCAACTACTGTCCTTACGCCTTCCCTCCTTTATTTGCATTTATTTCCTCTACTTCCCATGAGGGCCAATTAATATCCTTCTTCCATATCTATAAAAACTCTAAATCGTCGTTTGGTTGGTGTCTATTTCTCCTTCCTCCCCCTTGCACCATGGAACATTTATCTGAGCAAGATAGCAGCTCTCCTCCTCTGGAGGGGCGAACTGAAGAGCAGCGCCGCATTGAAGAATTGGAAAAGCAAGTTCTAGATCTGAGGCGACACTTGTGGGTGGCTTCCACTAGCAACTACTCTCTGCGTCAGGAACTAGCGGTATCCCAAAAAAATCTGTCCAAGCACATATTCATGCAACAATCCTGCCTTCAGCAACTACGACGTCAACCCTAACCACGCAAAGAAGCTCCTTCAGTACTTCCTCAGGGAGAGTCTTAGTCCCCCTGGAATAGGGACTTCACTTGTTATTTTCTTCCTTATGAAGGTTGTGTTATGTAACCCTTCTTTATTAATGAACTTTTCATTGCTACAAGTTGTATGTGCCCCTATCTTGCCACATGCACATTATAAGAGTAACAAATTAAAATGCAACAACTCTACTAGCAAATAAAACTTACTGAGTTTCTGCAAGTATTCTTCCCAACCCATCCATCCTTCTAGTCTTTTTCCTTCCGTGTGAGGTTTCAACTCCTCTTTACTACACAAGAATCACTTAAAAATACAACTCCTCTAATTTCTCATTACATAGGGACAATATATATATATATATATATATATATATATATATATATATATATATATATATATATATATATATATATATATATATATAATTGGGTGAGTACCCAGCTCTCCTGCTCCACCCTTATGTGGGGACAAAAATAATATGTATAGCTGAGGTAAAACTTAGTTCTTCTGATTCCCCACCACACAGAGATAAAAATAATGTATATAGCTGAGATAAAACTCAGCTCTTCCGATCCACCACCATACGGGGATAAACATAATATATATATCTGAGGTAAAATTACTCTTAGATCCACCACATACGGAGATAAAATAATGTATATAGTAAGGTAAAATTTAGCTCTTCCGATCTGCCACCGCACAGGGATAAAATAATGTATATAGCTGAGGTAAAATTTAGCTCTTTTGATCCGTCACCGCACGCGGATAAAATAATGTATATAGCTGAGGTAAAATTTAACTCTTCCGATCCACCACCGCAAGGGGATAAAAATAATGTATATAGCTGAGGTAAAACTCAGCTCTTCCGATCCATGACCGCACGGGGATAAAATAATGTATATAGCTGAGGTAAAATTTAGCTCTTCTAATCCGCCACAGCACAGGGATAAAATAATGTATATAGCTGAGGTAAAATTCAGCTCTTCCGATCCACCACCATACGGGGATAAAATAATGTATATAGCTAAAGTAAAATTCAGCTCTTCCAATCCGCCACTGTATGGGGATAAAATAATGTATATAGCTAAAGTAAAATTCAGCTCTTCCGATCCGCCACTGTACGGGGATAAAATAATGTATATAGCTGAGGTAAAATTCAGCTCTTCCGATCCACCATCACACGGGAATAAAATAATATATATAGTTGAAGTAAAATTTAGCTCTTCCGATCCGCCACCGCACGGGGATAAAATAATGTACATAGCTGAAGTAAAATTCAGCTCTTCCGATCCGCCACCTCATGGGGATAAAATAATGTATATAGCTGAGGTAAAATTCAGCTATTCTGATCTGCCGCCATATCTTCTTCCTTGCATCTACCTTGAACTCAACTCCTCCGTTCCGCCACCGCACAGGGATATCTGCTTATTTTGTAGGCAAACAATAAGAATAGTGACAACTTGACCTAAGGCTTCGCCTGGTCAAGTCGGAAGAATTTTTTACTTCACCGCTGTATTTTTTTAAGAGTGCATCTACCTTAAATCCAACTCCTCCAATCCACCACCGCACGGGGATAATAGCTTGTGTTGCAGGCAAACAATAAAAATAGTGACGCCTCGACTTAGGGCTTCGCCTGGTCAGGTCGGAAGAATTTTTTACTCCGCCATTGTATTCTTCAGTGCATTTAAACCCAACTCCTCCGTTCCACCACCGCACGGGGATAACGGCTTCGACTAACGCTGAGCCATAAAAAAGTGTGACGACCAGATCTAGGGCTTTGCCCCCTCAGGTCAGAAATTTTTTTTCACTCTGCCATTCTTCACAGGTGTTCATACCTTAAACCCTACTCCTCCGTTCCACCATCGCACGGGGATGACGGCTTCGACTAATGTCGAGCCATAAAAAGTGTGATGACCCGATCCAGGGCTTTGCCCCCTTCAGGTTGGGAAAAAAAAATTTCACTCTGTCATTCTTCACAGGTGTTCTTACCTTAAATCCTACTCCTCCGTTCCGCCACCGCACGGGGATAATGGCTTCGACTGATGTCGAGCCATATATAAAAAAAAGTGTGACGATCTGATCTAGGGCTTCGCTCCCTCAGGTCGGAAAATTTTTTCACTCTGCCATTATTTCTTCGTTCATCCGTTAAACAGGGACAACGGCTTTGGCTGAGGCTAATCCTTAAAGAAAAATAAGAAGTATACCTTCAGGGGTCATATCTTTGCTCTGAAGCTAGATGCTTTCGTTCTCTCTCCATGTAGAGATAACTGTTCTAGTGGATAATGGGTCGTAAAAAAGAATAAATCACAATTTTACACTTCCTAAGGGCCCACATCTCTGCTTTGAAGCCCAATTAATACCATAAACACATCCTGTGCCCCATATAAAACTTTTCGTCTTCCATCTTTTTCACTTCCATCTTCTTCCGACTTTCACCTTTCTTCTTCCCCTCCATCAGCGACAACTTCTTAGTGCTCCATCAAATAGCTTTTATGTTTCTTTTGATCCTCTAGAAGCAAGATGGATTCTCCCCCCAGCCCATCCCCGGGAAACACCTCGACGTTCGTAGTTGTGCGAAGGGGAGGAGGCATCTCCTGTTGCTGTCCTTGAGGAGAAGGTTCATCAGAGTGAGGGTGGAGGTATCTTGTCCTTCTCCTCTCTTTGGCTAGGGCTTTCGCCACGGTTGTATCCACCATGGCCCTCAACTGGGACAGTAATATCGTGATGGGATTCTCCTCAGCAGAGGAGGCTGCTGGATATGGTATCTCTTCTGGCTGCATCTTGACGTCTTGCTCAATATGTTCCCACATACGGTGTCAACTGATGTGGTTGTAGTCGGACTTTCTCGCCTCCTTTCCACACCAAGAAGTGGATAGGAAGCTTGGGGGTTCTCTCCGGCCGCAACAGTAATAGGATACGAATAGAAAATGCGGACAACCAAAGTGGAGAACTAAGACACAGAATTTAACGTGGTTCAGAATAAGGATTCCTACTCCACGGGGGTGAGCTCTCCCACGAGCTACGATGCCAAAGCACTTTCACTATGAATTTCCTCCTTGGCGGAAAAAGCTTCCGGAGGCAGAGGGAAAAAACCTCTTACAATTGGCTCAGTATACAAAGGTTGAAAGAAAATGGAACTTGCTACTCTCCTCCTCTCCTTCTTCCTTTCTTCTTCTTCCTCTCCGGCGATGTGGTTGCTCCTCTCTTTCGATATGCCTTTGTCTCTCGCTTTTGGAAGTTGCGGATCCCCTTCTCTTTCACCCCTCCTCTGCCTTTTATCCTCCTCCTCTTTCCTGGCTAGCTATTGCATAACGAACATCTTCTATCACCGTACACGTGACCACCTTGCTTACCTGGAGAATCATTCTATTACAGAAATGGGGAGTGGAGATTCCTCCGAATATTATGTGGGGTCCTAATATGTTGTGTAATAAACTTCTCACCAATATTTTGGGAAATATTCTAGCCCATCCCTTTCACCCTCTTGCCCTTCGTAAAGCTAACCTAAACCTACCGCTTAGGCTTAGCATAGCTCTTAAACTTCTTACCTCAGACTTCTTATAATAGCCCGAACCAACTCCTATCCTCCCCGTACAAAATCAATCTCTAGGCCCGTTCTACCAAGTTGATTCCTATACTCTCCGTACCGAGCCAATCTCCAAACCTGCTCGGCCAAGCCAATTTCCATGAACCGCCTCACCGAGCAATTTTTACCCAGACCTACTTTACCGAACCAGTTTTCCCATACCCACTCTGCCGAACCAATTCTTTGGTTCGGATAGTGTCTTACGCACGGGTTCTTTCATTTCACTCGCAGGAAAAGGTAGCAGCAGTATCAATTTGTCTTTCTCATATTTGAGGAATGACAGTCCTCAGACAAGCTCCTTCTCAGCCATCTTCTTAATGTTCTTCATGTTGACATGTGCGAGTCTCTGATGCCACAACTATGATTCCTTTTCTTTAGATAGAAAACACTTAACATGCATATTAGTAGTACTACTAAACTGAACTTGATATATGTTTTCCTTCCTAGCTCCTACTAGCATGGTGTTATTGGATTCATTATGTTTAATTAGGCATTGAGTTGAATAAAATTCAACTCTATGCCCAACATCACATAAATGACTTACACTTAGAAGATTAAAAGTCACGCCCTTAACTAATAGGACATTCTTAATCGTAAAGTGTGTAAAAATGATTATATCGCCTACTCCGATGACTCTCAATTTTCCACTATTTCCAAACAAAACAATACCTCTATTTCGATTTTTGATGATGGTAAACTTTGATGAGTCCCCGGTCATGTGCTCAGAGCATCCACTATCGATGAACCATATCGCTAGATGCTCCTTTGGTGATGCACGCTAAACATGAAATACAAGATCTTTTGGAACCCAGATTTTGGGTCCTTTAGCATCCACATGTTTAGGAATCCATGCTTTAGTTACTTTAGTCCTAACAACATGAGTTCTATTAACTAAGGACATAAAGCTAAATTCTTTTTGTTTTGATTTATAACCTATTCCAGCTTTGTTATACACTGCTCTTTCGGCACCCAAAATCATGTCAAGGGTCTCTGAGCTGGTTGTAAACTTCTCAAGCATGCACTTGAGGTTATCAACCTATGCTCTCAAGGTCTTGTTTTCTTCCTTGAGTTCCTCAATTTGAGGAGTATTTACTGCTCCTTAAGAAGATTCATTATTATTCCTAAGTTCTTCTAACTCAGATTTTAAATCTTTAACCTTATTTTTGGATCTTTTAATGCATTACTTAAACATGCAATGATTTCATACAATTTATCCATGGAAGAAGTTACCTCATCATCATCGATGAAATTTTAGCTCGCTTTTCTCTTCCTTTGAATCTGAATTGTTGAACACCATCATAGCAATGTGCTTAGCTCCTTTTTCTTCAACTTCTTCCTTTGAAGAGCTGGAAGAGGAATCGTCCCATGTTGCTTTTAAGGTCTTCTTCCTTCTCAGTGTATCCTCCTTTTCCTAAAGTTTATGACATTCACTTTTGTAGTGTCCCTTCCTATCGCATCCATAACACACTACTTTAGTTTTATCTACTGATTTATTTACTGCCTTACCTTTCTTCTTGTTTGCTAAGATTCTCTTTACGTCCTTCTTGTTGTATCTCTTGCTCCTCCTCATCATCCTCCTCATGAAATTTTCCCTCATTATCACCATTGTTGCTTGATTTTGATGATGATGAAGAAGAATCTTTCTTCTTTCCCTTCTTCTTTTTACCCTTCTTGTTTCGTTCACCTGCAATCAAAGCAATACCCTTCTCTCTTGGACCCTTATTAGCTTGCTCATGTAGTTTCATTTCACAAAATAATTTATCTATCTTTACTATAGAGAGGTCCCGTGATACTTTGTAGGCATCCACCATGGATGACCACAAGACATCTCAAGGAAATGATTTGAGGACATACCTTATGAGCTATCGATTATCTAAACTTTCTCTAGTCGATTGGAGATCGTTTAGGAGTTCCTTGAACCTCTCGTGCAGCTCACTTACTGTTTCACTATCCTTCATAGTGAAGTTTTACAATTGGTTTATGTAGAGATCTCGTTTGGCTATCCTCAAATCTCTAGTGCCTTTGTGGAGTTCTATCAGTTTGTTCTAGAGATCTTGTGTGCTGCTAAATGGACCAAATTTGTTGAGTTGATCCTTCGCTAAGCCACACTGTAGGGTCACAATGGTTTTTATGTTGGCATGTGCCTTGTGCTTTTGTTTAGTCGTCCATTGCACATATTCAAGTACTCTTCCTTCTGCATCCTTGGGTGAAGTAAAACCCTTTGTGACGGAGAACTATATCTCTATCTCAGTCATGAGATAGTACTTCATCCGGCTTTGCCAATACTAAAAATTCATTCCATCGAAGAAGGGAGTTCGATTGATGTTGTAGCCCTCTTGCATTGTCATTTGAAGTTGCTCTTGTGGTTGTGAGTCCAGATAAAAGCCCAGGCTCTGATATCGCTTGTAGGACCATTGGCATCGCTAGAGGAGGGATGAATAGCATTGATCGTCATTGCACAGCAGAAAAGATTTGTTAGACATTTTGCAGCAGAAACAGGAAGCACAGGACAAAAACAGTTTTTACTTGGTTCACAGTTCTCTACGAACTGCTACATCTAAGGCTTGCTTTTACTCTTTCTCCTTCTGAAAAATCTTTGGAGGTGGAGAAACTCCTTAATACAGATCTCAGAAAGGTTTTCAGAGAGATTACAAAGTACAACAAAAAGAGAAAAATATTACAGATTTGCAGTAAGTACTCTTCTCTTCAAATTTTTTATCACCTTTGATGATGAGGAATGCTTGGAGAGTGAAGGTGAACTGATGGAGAAACACTTGATCAGACAATAGGAATGTAGTGTATTTTTTTTCGCTTCTTTTAGGTTTTATTTTTGAAACTGATACAGAGTCTTCCTTTTATACTAAAATCGTTCTTGGGCTGATTTTTGCCAGGCAATCAAGTTACATCGACTGGCACCTCGACTGGGATTTATTCCCGTTGCCAACAATGAACTTTCCCCTTTATTTTTTTAAATTTATTTCTTATTTTTAACTTAGGTTTCGTTGAGCTTCCCTTACATGCACACCCCTAATCGAGGTGGCAGTCGAGCTCAACTCGCTTCTACCCAATTAATCATACCTCCAGTCGAGGTGTCGCTCGATTATGAATACCTAGTCAAGGTCATGCTCGATCGAGCGTGCCTCGCTTCTGAGCATGCGCTTTGACTTTCCTAAGCGCCCGCTTCACGAGCATCGAACTTGCGACTCTTCCCGAGCACCGAAAACCTCCAGTCGAGGTGCCGCCTGGACTGGGTAAGGACTTGAGTACTAGATCACCATTGCTCGTCTCGAGCTCTGTGCGCTCGAGCAGTGCGTGCCCGAGCACTGAGCCCATTCTTGAGTTTAACATGGTATCAGTCGAAGTGATGCTTTGACTGATAAGGTCAACAGTCGATGTATCAACTCGATTGTTGTCCTAACTCTTACTGTTTCAGCCAATCTAAGGGCGAGACTATGCCTAGTAAAGAATCTAGCTTAAACACTTTATCTGATGCCTGTGAACTGTTGTTCATAGGTCTTCCGTGCCAAGACTTTTGTCCAAAACTTTCTTCCACTTGTCCTGCATCTGATCCTTTTGATCTGCTAGGACTTCTTTCTTGCTTATCAAGAATCTGATTCTTCCCTTCTTGAACTTTTCACCTTACATCCGGTCCTTAACCTACAAGGGTTCCTCTACCAATTAGGATATGATAATTGTCTCCTTGGATTTCCACATCTTGTATCTGGTCCTCGACCTGCTAAGAACTTGAAAATACATCCAATCGCATGAGATATTATCATTTGACTTAAATCCTTATCAAACACCAAAATATCAGTTGATTCTAATTGCACCAACAATCAATAGTCTACAAACTCATCTAGTTATAGGCTCTCAAACTATTGAACCATCAATTGCTCCTTATCTCTTCCTAGAATTCATTACTATAAATTTGCAGTCTATATCCTTCATTGATCACCTTCAAATTCACTTAATCATAAAACTTCTTAAGATATCAAATATAATCCTCCAACTCGACATAATTTAACAATGTCAAGTCATAAGTTCCATGGAAATAATCCGTTTGCCTTTAAGATTATAATGCAGCAATAGTTCAGTTTAATTTCTAATTATCTATAATTCATTCTCCAGTTATGATGAATTTATAAAAAAAAATTCAAATGGAATGATAAATTAGGGATGTTGAAACCTCCCATATAAATACTTTTCGATTTATCTTCCTCTTAAAAATATGAAACAACCATAGGAGAGGATTACTAATGTGGCGGAGTTCACTTTGCTTTAATATTAATTTTTCATTATCTTGGTATTTTTTGTCTCACATTTATATTATATTTGCTCGTAGGGTTATGCTCTCGTTTTAAAAATTAGTTTTCTATTTATTAAAAAAATATTCTATGACACTATAAAAAATATTTATATTCCTATTCAATTTCACTAATTACTAAAATTAATCTTCCATCGTATTACATTTGAAAATAAATAAGCCTTTTTAACATATATTTCATATCATCAGAACATATATATAATTTTTTAACGAGTCAACCCTCACGCAAGACACATTATTTTTTATTTATTTATTTATATTAAAATGCTGACCTGATATTCGTTATGCTATAAATTCATTATGACAGATTCTCTTCTACTACATTTATGTCTTTTTTTATTTATCAAAATGATCTAAATTCATTTCTAAATTATCTGCATATAAATAATATGAAAAATCACATCTATTGATTCATTTTATATATCTATTTTTTTTGGCATCAAATTTGGAATTCTTTATAAAATAAATATTAATGATCTTGAAATAAACATTTAACCACACACACGTGTATATTATAATTTATAAGAAAGCAGGATTCTTAATACGAGATATAAAAATATATTTCTTCGTAGTACTATATATGCTAAATTCTCTATAATTTAGATTTTTAATACTTATTGACAGAAATTAATCGTTTATTTTCAGATATCTTTATTTTTATTTTTTTATTCTAGTTATTGAAACATGGATAAGAATCTTCGTTATTGGATAAAAATATCAATCGAATTGTTGAACCTTCGATCGAGATCAAATGTAGGTATAATAAATGGCGATTATGATTTAACCTCCTCTCCTAATACAACATAGATTTATTCTTATATGAACAATAATCAATCTTTATCACTGGATATAAATATTAGTTAAAGTATTGAATCGTATTAGTATGGTGAAATGTCGATGATAATTTACTCTTTTACAATAATTATGAAACATTACCATTTTTTTTTTCTGCTTCCAATAAAATTAGAATATAATTCTATAAATATTTATTGATCATATCAACAATAATTTTAAAATAATGTTGAATTTGTTTAATGTGGTATTTACAGATCGATAATAGAAATATTATTTATTACAATGAAAATAAATATCTCTTTTTAACGTAATATCGGATCGTAAATAGACGTGTCATGATTGGCATGAAGGTAAATAATAGCTCCACCGCGTGCGTGGGAGTAGCATGTGGTTTCGCACGTGCCTTTCTATTTTCGTCCCGTCGTGTTAATACTCCGCAACCCTCGGTTTGCTTGCCCTTCGTTCCTAGATCAGGAGCTTCAAACCAAAACCCTAGAACAGGGAGGCAGCCACCAACTGGTCCCTTCCGACTACCTGAGTCGTCCTCGGCTCGGCTTCCCTTCGGATCTGTTTCTAGGGATTTAGTGGGTCTTCCCCTCGAGCCAAATGGCAGCACAGCCTACCGGTGTTGAAAGATCTCCGCTTCCAGCTGAAGTGGTAGCGGATTCGTTTGCTCCGTTCTCTCTTCTGATTTTTTTTTTTGTGTTTCTTTTTGTTGTTGTGATCATCTGACATGATGACTGGTGATCCAGGTGGGCAACGCGTTCGTTGATCAGTACTATCATATCCTTCAGCATTCGCCTGATATGTTGCACCGGTTCTACCAGGAAAGCAGCAAGCTTGGCAGGCCAGATGCTCATGGCGTCATGATTTTGGTCACCACCATGGAGGTTAGTGCATCGAATTCAATTTTTTTTCTTCCCGCTATGCTCACCTTAGATTATTTTCTTCTGCTGATAAACTTTTTTCTCTCTTGTATTTATTGTTGAACGGGATGCAGGCAATCAGCCAGAAGCTGTTGTTGTCGACTGGTCATGTTCGAGCTCAGATGAAGGCTGTGGATGCACAGGAATCTCTTGGTGGTGGGATGACTGTTCTTGTGACTGGGTACCTCACAGGGGAGAATAATGTCAAGAGAAGTTTCATCCAGTCTTTCTTCCTTGCCCCCCAGGATAATGGCTTCTTTGTGTTGAACGACATATTCAGATTTGTGGAAGAGGCTGAACACCAGCAAGCGAATCAGGACCTGGCGAATGGTAATCCTGAACCTGATGATGCAGAGGAAGGTATGTCTTGATAGCCCTTTAGTCTTGCTGTATATTTTATTGATTTATTAGAAAGAAAAAAATCTTACCGTGTCTTTTGACCTGCAGCTTTACCTCCACAACAAGAGGAACATGCTCTAGATCAAACTGTCTCAGTAGAGGATGAGGTGTTGAACAAGGAGGAAGTCTATAAGCCTTCAGAAAATGGCCTAGTCGTGGAAGAGGAAGAACCTATAGCGGAGGTGATTAACGAAGTTTCATCTGTTAGTCCAGTGGTGGTAGTTGAATCAAGTCCTGTCACTGCCCAAGAAGACATGCCAAAGAAATCATATGCTTCCATTGTGAGCACTAAAGGCCAACCTTATTGTTGAACTTTTTGTCATAACCTCATTTCAATTTTTTTTTTTTAGAATTATGCATCATATTTGGTACATTGATTCTATGTTTGCCATTCATTTTGTACTAGGCATGTTTGCCCTGGCTATTTGATCAGCCACATCGAACTTTTCCTTCGTTGATCTCCATTTGAGGCATTATTACTAGTGACATTCAAAATATATGAATCTTTTTTAAATGCATTATCTAAAAAATATTCTTTTATTTTCCTTAATCCATTGCACCTTCCACTCTAGTATTCAACTCTTATAGTTAGAGTCTATTAATTGCTTTGCTCATATCTTTACAATTTTATTTATTTTGTCATTTAGAGCTACTCCTATTTGCTTTGAAATGTTTGTTTTTTTAGTTGTATCTTATCTTGCAACTTCACCTTTCATTTGATATAATTGAACTTATATAGCTGATGTTTTCTACAACATTTCCCACTTATGAATTAAACTAAATAAATATATATATTGGTTTTTATATTTGTTAAACAATATTCCTTAGTAATGTAATTTTGTGATACCTCTTTTTAGAAGCTAATTGGTAACTCGTGAGACTCCCCATTTGATGAACAATTTTAGTAACAATTTATCCCATCTTTCATTGTCGTTCACTTTTTAGTATTAGCTTACAGCATCATAAATTGATAGAAAGTAGATTAATTTGATTGTTGATGAGTCAAATGGTGATAATATAAAATTTAAGCAAGCAGGTCTTGGCTTTTAGTGTTT
Source organism: Wurfbainia villosa (assembly GCA_025175895.1). Taxonomy (NCBI): domain Eukaryota; kingdom Viridiplantae; phylum Streptophyta; class Magnoliopsida; order Zingiberales; family Zingiberaceae; genus Wurfbainia; species Wurfbainia villosa. The sequence continues at coordinate 109,818 of JAKLTH010000226.1, read as the reverse complement.
AGGATTTCAGGCTAGCATAAATGCTTGAAAATTTTCTATTGTGAGCTTATTCACTTAATTTTAGAACTTATAAAAGAATTTAAATAAAATAAACTAGCTACAATATTCCAATTATCATAATTTAGTTTGCTTATATTAATTAAATTGGATCTATATTTGTCTAAACTTCTGTAATAGTCATGATTCCAAGTCTTAACTAGATTGGGTTTATTATAAAACCTATACAATTTAGGGTTATTGTAAGAGTCATATAATTTGATAACCAGTAACAATTCTTGTTGATTCTATGCAAGGTGTTTGATTGAAGCATGTGCCTTAATCATGAAATCGATAAAAGTTGAGAATAATCTTATATCCTCGCCTGTTTTTGTCATATGTAACCTGTATTATGTCAGGTGGTATCATCTATAGCTTGAAACTTTTTATTTTTACCAACTGGTTTATTTAATATTATTCTATCTGCATTGAGGAGCTTCATTTTGACAAGTTGAGATGGAATATCTTCCTGGTCGAACTAAATAGGGAAGTTGTGGTGGAAGGCAATAGTGGAGGACGTTGTAGGAGTAGGGATCAGACATGTAGAAGGCTTTTTAGTTCTGATACCACTGGGTGTGATACCAGATGGGATGAAGTAGAGTATGAGATAACATTGTTAGCCTTGGTCAGTAATATCATGTTAAAGGGTACATATATACTGTCTAATTGAAACTTATGCAAAGTAGACTAAAAATAATTGGTAAATCAAGAAAATTAAAATATTATGTTTGTTGGATCTTGTAATTACATTGAATTATTTTATACGAACCATTTTCTAGCTTCAGATTTTTATATTATTCTATTGACTGTGTATGTATTTTTTTCAATTTACCTTAATGTATTTTTATTGAACCTTCAGTCGGTTGATTTTTTTTTTTTTTTAAACCTATATCATTGTTAGTTTTATCACTGAAGAGCCCTGAAAATTTAATTTTTCCATAGTGAATTGAAGTTTTATTTGCTTTTCCTTGAGATCATCAATTGAGCTGCTCACTTCTGCCTTTAGATATTCAAACTACCTCTGCTTTCTTATTCTGTCTTGATTTGTGTCAAGAAACATGAAATCTGAAAGATTACCTCTAAATTTGGTCACTCTTTTGCAACATTCTCCAACATTGTCTTTCACTGTGCCTTGTTTGTGTACTGTTTTTCATCCAATGCCTATCTTTTCTGTCTTGATTTGTGTCAAGAAACATGAAATCTGAAAGATTACCTCTAAATTTGGTCACTCTTTTGCAACATTCACCAACATTGTCTTTCACTGTGCCTTGTTTGTGTACTGTTTTTCATCCAATGCCTATCTTTTCTGTGGCACCATTCCAATACTTTTCACTATCTGTCCATCCCACATGCCCTCATCATTCCCCTCCCTGTGGCATCACCCTGACAATTATCACCCACTGTGTCAAAGGTCTGAAATTTTAGATCTTGTCTAACACATTGCAAAATAAATAGTATAAGCCGTTGTACAAAATCCAATATAAGGACAACTTAAAGATTACAGAGAAGAGAGAAGTATCAGAATCTGGTATATCAATTAAGCGCTATTACTATAGAAAAGATAATGCTTACATGATTAATTAGCTATTGATAAGTCCTTGAGAGGTCCTACAGCTGAGTACATCTCTAACAAGTTATGTCTTTTCAATATATTGGAACCAGCTTTAGAGAAGTGTTGAGGACTTATGTATAATATTACAGAGACTTAGGTGTGAATATATAATCTCCATGAGTGTAATTGTAAAGTTATAAGAAAAACAATACATTTACATAGTAAAGGGGACTAACTAGGGATTACTACATTTCCCCAAAACATACTTATTGAAAAAGGAAAAGAAAAAGGATTATGTTTGATATCAAATAACCATTTCTTGAATACAAATATTTGTATGTACGTTATCTTTCTATCAATCAAAAGTTCCAAGCAAACTACTGATGTAAATACCTATTAGCTTACGTATATTTTAGCATACCTCTTGTAAGGATCTAGAGTGTGGATGCAGGTAAAGATTATGAAAGATAGTGCTGCTGTGGCAGTTCCGGCACGCATTCCTCATAGGCAGCAAACAACTAAACTAGAACCAGTGCCTGACCCTGCTCCTTCAGCAGCTCCTACAACTGATGCACCTGCTACCAATTCTAGTACTGCAGAAAGAAGCAATTTTATTGAGGCAGAAGGTGATGATGATTTTTTCATTTAGCTAAAATTTCCTTTTGCCAGTAACTTCAACAATTTCTCTTGATGCTTATATATGGTATGATTTTTTTAGCTGATGGCCATTCCATATTTGTGAAAAGTTTGCCATTGGATGCAACACCTGAGCAACTTGAACAAGAGTTTAAGAAATTTGGTCCAATTAAGCCCGATGGAATACAAGTTAGGAGTCACAAGGTTTTTTTTTAAAGTCCTCCAGTATTTAATTTCTGTTTTCCTTTGACATTTTGTTTAACCTAATACAGAAGTATACATTTTGATTTTATCCATAGCTACAAGGTTTCTGTTATGGATTTGTAGAGTTTGAGGCTGCAAATTCTGTCCAGAAAGCACTAGAGGTACTTCTATTATACTTGGTCTTACTTACTCGTTGCATGCTGCTCAAATTTAGAGTGGGGTTATGGTCAAATTAGATTGAGGTTTGATCAATGCAATATCAGAAATCTAAATCTCTGAGTTTATCCAAATTTAATCTTATATTATGGTGTTTTTTCATCTGTATGCTTTATGTGAAATTGTTGATTTGTAGACCTTGATCTGAACTGGGACCAGATCACTACCAAATTTGTCTAGTTTTTGGAAAATCCTGCCAGTTTTCATATGCACTGATAAAAAAAAGAGGCTTCATTATCAAACTAGTAGAATTGATTAGCTTGGATGTTGGAATTGAATAAAAATAAAAAATTCGAAAAAGAACTACTGAAAGGACAAGGGGAAAAGGAAATTGAATTTTTGTGGTTTTGAATGAATGAGGTAACAACATTATTCTAAAGAGTGACCTGGACAGCCCAAGTGGTTTGTCTAGGTAGTTCAAACAACCGTAAGTTTGTGTTTGAAGATGTTTGTTCATTTGATATTAGAAAGTAATTATAATTCTTCTTATTCGCTTGAGCCTCACATCCCACAAGATTTTCCCTCCCGTTTTCACTCAACACTGATGGCTTGCAATCATTTCTGTCCATTTGATATTTTAACTTAATGAGATTTTTCTAATAGTTTTTTCTCCTCTTAGATGTTTGAACTTGCTTGATTGTACTCTGATGATAGATAGTTATCCTGTTTATGCTATACTAATTATGAATATTTGGATTTATGACAATGAATTACTGATTTTTTTTTGTGATGATAAATTTGGAATATAATATGTTTCATTGTTATCTTATGCTTAGTGCTTATTTAGCAATTATAATTTGTGTATTTATGATCGTAAAGTTATTTTGATTGATTAGGGGTACGTATATCACATATGTATATTAATATTAATCATTCTTATTCCTTAATATTTTTTTCTATTTTAATATTATTTTCAGGTTATCACTCGAGTCCACCAATGCTTCCTTGTTGCTAGGTTGCCCAGATTTTTTTTTATATATACTCATATTCATGAAGTATAGGCGGGTAATCTTACACAAAAATTGGAATAGAGAAAGAGTAGACATTCAAGGAGCACTCCAACTACTTCTAAAAGAATATTTATAATGATATACCACCGACTTTCCATCATCTAGTTGACATTGGTCATAAACAAACCATTGTCCTCGGATTTGATCTATGAACCATTATCGGTATGATTGGATCATGGCCAAACCAGTATCTCTACTGGATCCAATGTTTGAAATGATGAGTAATGTCAATCGACATGAGCGAAAGCTTATCGTTTTGCCCACTTACCAACACATGAAACCTTCATCATCGGCATGCCAAAGGGGATACCGAAATAAAGAAGAAAGGAAGAGGTTACTTGCGAGAGATAGGGCACATGTTTGATCACGGTTATTGTTGTAGTCGGTGGACAATTATGGGTGTTTGTGGATGGTAGGCTGCTGATAGCCACAGGTGGCCATAAACGATAGACGGAGGCAAGTGGCTGTGGGATGAGCATGTGGGCCATTGGGAATGAAGGAAAGAAATACAAACCTAAATAATACCAGATCTGATTCAGTTTGAATTCAGTTGAACCTTTGATGACCTAGAACCGTGAGAAGCTATCAATACCGAGATGGGATATGATTCTATAGTCAAATTTGGTTGTATTCACGAATAGTTTCAATTGAGGAACTTGGAGAGTATGAAATATAGATTTTTTTTCTCTTTTAAGGTAAAATGTAGGGGGGGAAAAATTCCCAGATTTGTTCGTGATTTCCCATCCTTTCCCTTTTGGTTTACATTTTTCATCTCCCCCTCATCTCACTTCCATCACCACTTCATTCCCTTCCCTCCTTTTAGCCCATCCAAATGATTCCCATAATTTCTAGGTCAATTGCCCACCTAAAGGTAGTTGTTTCATATTATTGGACCTGGTTGGCAGTCATGTTTAAGCAAGTCGTGCTTAAGTCATATCTAAAGGGCTGCAAAATGCTAGTGTAACTTTATTTACTTGGATGATTTATATATATGTGTATAAATTATTTTTGTTTGAGCATCATTTCCCTTGTATCTGGTTTTCGGCTTTTTGCCATCAAACCCTAATAGAATAAACCTGTTTCCTTTCTTACTTTGAAGTTTATACCAAATTACAATTCATCAATCCTGTTCTCTGTCCTCATGTCAGAGTATTTAAAATTGGAGTTGGTTGCAGATCATGGCTTTGTAGAAGTTAGTTGTGAGCTTCAGAATTGATTAGTATAAAATGCCACCACCGCTTGAATTTTACAACTTCCTCATGGTTTTAGTCATTAAATGAAAACTATGGATATGATTTGCATAAACTAGATTGTTTAATTTATTTATCACATTTATTTATTTATTCTTGCTTAACTACTATTTGTTCTCTTCTGAGATTGGGCTTCTAATGTTTGGACATTCACCATCGTACTTTTCTATACCCAGAATTAAACTGCTGGAAGCTTCCAAGAATTAAACAATTTTAGACTGGATTCTCACATAATGCTTCTATCCTAGCAAATAAACTTTCTTTTCGTTTTTGAGTTTGGTTTCTTCGAATGTAGGCCTCACCTGTAATGATTGGTGGTCGCCAAGCTTATGTCGAAGAAAAAAGGGCCACAGGTTCACGCGGTATGTGTTGTATGCACTCCATGTTAAACTTCCACCCCCTTGTGAGGATTTTTTTCCCACGGCCTAATTGTTTAACATTTGATTTCACCAGTTGGTAGCAGAGGTAGATTTGATGCAAGAGGTGGATTCCGCAATGACGTAAGAGGGCGTGGAAACTTTTATGGTGGTGGTCGTGGTTACGGCAGAAGGGACTTTGATACTAAACCTGATTTTGGAGGAAGAGGTGGTGGTAGGGGAAGATATTCGAATCGAAGCAGTGACGTTGGTTACCAGAGAGTCGACACCGAGGACTTTGCCGGTGGCCGTGGAAACAGTGCTGGCTCTGCGATCAGAGCATCTTCAAGAAACTAAACAAACAGGTTAGCAGTGGGATTATTATGATCTCAAATCCTCATTATCTGGATCACGGATTGGTCACAGTACATACTTAAAATTGATATCTTAGTTCCTATTAATTAACACATTTTTAAAGAGTTTTTCTATTGAACCCGGAGAATTTTGTTTTTTTTTGGCACTCTATTTTAAAAATTTTCACGGTTACTAGTGGTATTATTCCTTTTGATTGTAGTTTTTTTTTTAGTGTCAAGTAACAATTGTCTTTTTAATTATGAATTTTGTTTATTTCTCCTTTTGCTCTTTGCGATTGGCAGGCAGCCTATGTTATTGAATTTAATTCAAATTAATCTAAATTTGTTTCTAGATATGTAGGACTAATATTAGTCAGGTGTTTTTGCCATTAGCTTTGTTTTGCCTCGTTCATCCCTCTACGCATCTTGCGTTTGCTTCGACCCGAAGGTGGATTGTTCAGCAGACTTGCACTTGCTAGCTAGGGTTTGAAATAAGGAAACACAGTTAAGTTTTTACTGCCTAGGGATACCCTTCTGGTGAGGCGAACCTCCTTTCTTGTTTGTTGCCCTCGTGGTGTTTGAAGAAAAGCAAAACATTCATCGCAGTAACGATTGCGGCAGAATTGTGAGGCCTTAGAGTGGTGAGGCCCCAAGGATTTTTATCAGTTTGTAGCTGGAATATCGTATAGCTAATCAATGCAGCAACTACACTGGCATTTCTATTACTAGAACTTGAAAACTGGGCAGGCTTATCCAGCGGGAAATAACAAGTGTAAAAGAATGAAGAGTCAAAGATCGTAAAGAAATTAAAGTGCAGAGAGTGACTCGATACTAGAATCCTCTTTCTGACCAATGTGCCATTGTGAGCTGATCGAAGGCTTGACCTTCACCAGAAGTTAGCTGTTGAAAGCCACTAGCATCACTTTAGCTAAAATGATGATCTTGCAACTAGCACTTGGGTGCCAAAATACTCTCTCGAACCGACCTTTGAACCCGAACAGAGGCTTTTTTTTGTTGCTTCAAGCGATTCCCAACTGTATGAAGGCCTAATATTAGTGGGTATGTCTCAAGTTGTAATGTTGTGATGTTTTCTCAGTGTTGTTGGAGAGATGCTCGTGTCTCGTGAGGTATTTACCAATTAAATTGCGATGAACTCTCTCATCTAAATATGTTTTAAAAGAAAAACAATATCTTGATTACCAAACTCGACTTAAGTCTCCTAGTGATAAATTTAAAACTTCATTTAACAATGTTATTTAAATAAGTATTCTGGATCCAACGTGTTTACTATAGACTAAATAATTGTTTGTAAAACTCGATCAATTTAATGAACAAAAACAGCAATTTAGTACAAAATTAGTCCCTCGCTAATTAATCAATCGTGCAAGAAATGACGAAATTAGCAGGGTGAGGCAGCCAGGACGTTCTCGTTCATCATCACGATGGAGGCGTGGACGGGATCCAGCCCGCCGGCGACCGTCTGCTGTGGAAGCGAAGGATGATGATGGTCACGTGTTTGTCCTCCGCCGGGTTGCAGATGTCCTCATGCTTGCTCGAATACGGGGAGATGATGCTCCGCATCTGCACCGACACACAGCCGGCCTGCTTCTCGTAGTAGTCGAAGGCGCGGAAGACGTGGTTGGCCTGCCCCTGCGGGTCGGAGATCCCCATCGGCCTCCTCCTAACGCTGTCCGAGATGTGAACGATGGACAAGGTACAATGAGGTGAGCGGCGTAGACGAAAATGGGCGATCGCTTGGTGGGGCAAGAGATTTCGAAGAGCGTGATGATGGCCGGCACGTTGCTGGTGTTGTGGTCTTGTGGACGCACACCAGCATACGGAGCTCCATGTCTGGCTTTGATCGTTGCAGATTGCGCCGCCACTTGTACCCCACGATGTGCCTTAACGGCCGTTGCAAGAACGTTATCGCCGGTGTAGCCACCGCCGTCACGAAAAGAGATATCACCATCATCAGCGAGAATAATTCCTCCTCGATCATTCCCTTGTGGCGTCCGATGTTAAGAATGAGGAACGCGATGAGACCTCTAGTGTTCGTTAGAAAGACGAGCGTAAGGGCGTCGCTCAGCGGCTTGGTGTCGATGACTGCGATGATGAAGGTACCGACGACTTTAGCGAAGGCGGCGAGAACAGAGATCAGAACGAGAACGCCGGCCAATTTCCTCTCTCCATTGATTGTTCTCAAATCGGTCTTCAGCCCGCTGGTGACGCAGTAGAGCGGCAGCATGATGCCGGCGACAATATCTTGGATCCTGTCACACAGGGCCACCCGGATGGGGCCGGCGGGCACCATGAGGCCGAAGAAGATGGCGACGGAAACAGAGTAAAACCCGATGACCTCAGACAATACTCCGGTGAGCATCATAATGCTGAGGAGGAGGCAGACGTGGAAGTTGCTCATCGGTTGGCCTTCGGGGATCCTGTGCAGCAGCCAGCGCATCCATGGCCGGAAGCAGGCGAAGCAGAGGGTAACGAAGGCAACGCAGGAGAGAGTGATCCTGAGCGACGACAGCGGGTCGGCTTGCGGCTCCGCGAGGCTAAGCGTGATGAGGAATAGGATCCACATGATGCCGGTGCTCACGAAGGAGGCGGAGATGGAGATGCGGCCGATCTCGGAGTTGAGGAGCTTGGTCTTGGCGAGTTTGTGAACGAGGGCGGGGAAGGCGGTGACGGAGTTGGCGACGCCAAGGAAGAGGAGGAACGGCACACCGTTCATGACCTTGGAGACGATCGAGGCTCCGCAGCGCGAAGGCGGTGGCGGAGCAGACACCGAAGGGCCGAACCACGCCGACCACTCCGATCGCCATGGACTTCGATCGGCCCCGCGCCCGCTGTGTCAACGCGACGTCCATCTCGACGCCGACGAGGAAGAAGAAGTATGTGAGGCCGATATGAGCCACCGTCTCGAGCATCAAGAGGCTTTGCGGCGGAAAGACGGCGAGGCCGAGCAACGATGGACCCAAAACAATGCCGGCCTATCAACGGAGAGAATGGAACGTATTAAATCTACCACATCGGCCACCGCACTAGCTCGCAAACACGAACGGCAGAGACTTACGATGATCTCAGCGAAGGCGAATGGTCGGCGGAGGAGGCAGTTGAGATGGCGGCTGACGACGACGATGACAAATAATTTGGATCATGAAAAGCAGGATGGCGTAGTCGAGACTCGAGGGGGTTAACATTTTGCCAGACACCTTCGACGGCGAGCAACTTGGGGGGTGTAGGAGGTGAGGACGTATCCAGTGAGACTGCTGGGCAGTGATTGAAACCGCCATGATTAACGACCACAATTTTTCCTGCAGGGAACTGAGATTGTGACTTGTGAGAGAAAGATGGCGACGAGAAGTCCCATGGTGCGATAAGTGCCTTGCAGAATTTATTAAAGGAGTAAAATCAGCAAACTATTTAATATTCGGAGTATGTCCTCGTATTAATTTATTCCTTTTTATATTTGTAAGATCGAACGATTTTAATTTTTTTATACAAAGATAACGATAAAAAATACGCCGAGACTTCATTCTAATGAACAAATCTCCTGTGCTTCATTTATAAAAGAGAAACATAAAATAAATAAACAAACAGAATTTGAGTTTTATAATTATTTTACTAGTATTGTTTTTATTTTTGTTCTTTTTAATTAGTGTGATATAATTGTTAGTTTCTTACTTTTCTTCTATTATAGATTTTTACTCCAAGGATTGATGATGAGTAAATTTATTTTTTATAATTTATATATCTAAATCTTTGATATGATTATTTTTTAATAGATAATTCGATCTTTTAAAAAATTGTGATCATCAAGATAAATTCGAATGACAAAGACAAAATCAACGAGTGACGAAATGGTATAAATAGTTTGGATCCCTTTGAAAATTCAAATTCAAAAAATTTCAAAAAAAAAAATGATCTCCGGAAGGATTAAAGAGGAAACTTATTGTTCTACTTATTGATTGACATTTAGAAACAACTTTTGATATAGAAGTGCATGGCGACAAGCAATAGTTCATATGAATCTATGAATAATCACAAGATTGCTATGGCAATAGTAGGGTAGTTTATGGCATTAGTGAAAACACAATGAGCATAACTTGTCTCCACGGAGATGACGTGGTGCTAAGGTATGACGGAGCTTGCGGATAAAATAAGAGGCGATTCCGAAGAAGGTTTAAAGTCCTTTTTTGAATTCAGATGATCATCATGTGTCTTGACCACCATATCAAAACTCATAGAGTCCTCCGTAATTTATCTCCCTTATAATGATCGTGGACCAGACCGATAGGGATCGCTAGGTTGACGAATTCTAACTTTTTGCTAACAATGAACATAACTCAACTTAAACTAGGATATTACTGCATGCATCAATTATGATTGAAGTAGAGTTGATAATTATACTCGTGGCCTTCTTGCCCTTGATCCATAGTGAATAATCTCAAGGGGCCTTCTTGAACATGTTGCGATGATGAAAAATGAAGTCTTCACGAGGACGGCGTGGTGGCTAAGGTACGATAGTGCTTGCAGAAATGACATTGATCAATTCTGGAGGAGGTCTAAAGTCCTTTTTGGATTCAGATGACTCACACGCGTCTTGGCCACCACGTCAAGACTCATAGGGTCCTCTGTGATTTACCTCCCTCACAATACCCGTGGGATAGACCGACGGGAGGCCGCTAGGTTGACGATTTCAACCTTTTTGCAGATCATGAAAAATGAAGTAATTTCCTAAACAATTAGGATATGAAACTCAATAAATACTTACGATTCTTAAACGATCAATAGTATTAGATTATTTGTCGGGATTTCTTTTCAAATTTATTTTAATGATCGATAAAAATATTCATCATCCATCTTTATGATTTAATCGAATAGTAAGATTTGATTATCTGAATTATAAAAAAATAATAATAAATAAGCCAAGGACAAATAGATTAGATCTAGTTATTGGTTCTACTAACATGATTATCACATATTTATCGTAATTGTGTTAAATAAATTATAACATCTATTGCCCATATCAATACTTAAACAAAGATATACAATCTATTGTTAAACATATTGTATCAAGCTCCATACAAAAATGAACTCTTATATGGTGCTTGGTGTGAGGTCAAATGCAACCACAAACATGAGTTTTACTTATTGCCCTTTTCTATCCTTTTATAAATTTTAAATCTTATTAAATTAGTTTTAAAGGTTTGAAATATATGCTTTATATTTTTATTAATATATTTTATTTTAAATATTTTTTGTTACTATTTTATAATATTTTAGTAAGAAAATTACATCTTAATGGGCCCAGTCAATCCGGCCTATTAACGGCTTAGCGGTACAGGCTTGCAGCCTGCTAGGGTTTTGCAAAGTTCAGTACTGCGGCGTCGCTCCTATTAAAGGTCACCTGCTAGGGTTAGAGTTTTCACGCCGAGTCGCCGATCAGAACGCAGCGGGTAAGCCCCATGCCTTCCTCCATGGCTGCTGTTTCAATTCGGAGATTATTTTGTTTCGAATGCCATACTTGATCACTCTGATTTTCCTGCGTGCATCTTGTCCCGTTATCTGGTTTCCTCCTAACAACTCTGAGCTTTGCGTTCGATTCTGCATTTTTGTTTATCTGTCTAGTTATACTTTTGTCGATCCAAAATTTTGTTTCTTTTTGGGATGTATAATAATCGTGGGCTATATTTCTATTACAAAAATGTGTGGTTTACGTCGTTTTTCATTGTGCAGAAGAAATGGCGGTTCCACTGCTTGCGAAGAAGATCGTGAAGAAGCGCGTCAAGAAATTCAAGAGGCCCCAAAGTGACCGCAAGATCTGCGTGAAGGTAAGTTTATTTTCGTGAAGGTAAGTTTATTTTGCTTGTTGTGCTCGATCTAATGCTTACTCTGCTTCCTAGTTTGTGTTTGAAATCTGTAATCTTCATTTATGATCTGGGGAAATTCTTTTGATATGTAAATCTAATAGGTCAATGGTTCTAAGACTGTTCTTTTTAATCTTTTAGGTATGTTGCATAATGAAAGTAACGTTTTTGATAAATCGCGAATTCCATTTCTTAGTTTGGAGGAAACTCAGATTCCATTTCATGGCTGTGCATGTTTAGTCTGCATTTCTTCTGCTGCCTGTTAGTTTAGTTATCAAAATTTCTCTTCCTTAGTCCGAAGCAATCCACAAGTTAATCAAAGTGAAAAGTGATTATCCTTTTCCATGAGCTGATAGTAAACCATTGCTCCTTTCCTTCTTAAAATAAAATTTGAAATTTTCAAAGATCCTATTTCCTTTTTATCCTCTTAGTCCCAAACAATCCATAAGTCAGTGAAAACAAAAAATGAAAATCCTATACATGCTAAATGTTATTGGTTGAATGGAGAGGTGAAATGCGAAGTATGTATGCTTGATTATCTTTGTTTGGTAAACATACACTTACAGTGTGCTTTCTTGTTGCTTAGAATTGCTGGACTCTTGATCCTAGAGAACTAGAATATCTATATAGCATCTTGCTACTTAGTGACTACATCAGGTTATCAATTTGTTTGTTGGTCTTTTGTTTGCTTCACACTGCATAAGCTTTTCTTTTTATCTGCAAAATTGAAAATGATACCCTTTATTTTAAAAATCATCTTAATGGAAGATTTTATTTTGATTATTATCAGAAAGGCTCCATTTTACCTTTGATATGCCCAATATCCCGGTTTATTGAAAAACAAAGAGTTATAATGAAGCTATTCAAATTTGTTAATTTGCAAAAAAAAAACATTTTATTTTTTCTTGTATCTCTAGATCTGGTATAGGAGATTTTCTACATATGAAATTCTCAAAGCTATTAAAATAAACAATTTCCATAAAACTATTCACTTGGTTAATAAGGTAAGAATCTTTTTAATTCTACATATGAATACTAAATAATAAAGTGAATATTCAGATTTGTTTTTTGGGATTAGGATGAATTTTTTACCTCAAACCTTCGAGATACACAGGGGGGATAATAAATATCTTATTAACAGGCAGTTGGGTGCCTCTTTGATAATAATCAAAATAGGGTGTGCTATTTTGATGATTTAAGCAGTGACTTGTTGATACTGTCACAAGACATTTATGCCTACTATTCAACTGTTCTTTTGCTTTAGTATGTTGCACATCTACTATGTCCCTTTCTGCTCTGGCGTTCTTCAAGAAAATGAAAAACCAGTTTCCTCATGTTTTTGAATGTTCTTGCAATAGCCAAATTGGCGCAGACCAAAGGGTATTGACTCTCGTGTAAGAAGAAAGTTTAAAGGATGTACCCTGATGCCAAATATCGGGTATGGTTCTGACAAAAAGACACGCCACTACTTGCCAAATGGATTCAAGAAATTTGTGGTCCACAATGTCTCCGATTTGGAGTTGCTTATGATGCACAACAGGTTTTTAGCTTTTTGTCACATTCTTCTGCCACTGGTGTCTATTTGGATATAGCTTCTTAGATGAGCAAATAGTCAAACACTATCAAACTTTGTGTCTAATTTCTTTCAGAACCTACTGTGCCGAAATTGCTCATGATGTTTCTACGAAGAAGCGCAAGTTGATCGTTGAGCGAGCTGCACAACTTGACATTGTTGTGACCAACAAGCTTGCGAGGTTGCGCACCCAGGAAGATGAGTGACCCAATTGTTAGGGATATTCTTCTCTTCGAGTTGGCTTCATATATCTTTAGTTTGCAGTTTGTGATTTCAAGTTAGCTTGTTTGAGATTACCTTCTTAATTGTTTAGCAAGGAAGTTTCATTGCTTGTACCTTAAAACATAAGATGGTATTGTTTCAGGATTTATGTGATTTCCAAATGCTCAAACAGGTCATTATTTTTATTTTTTTTAAATTTCAATTAGAAATCCACATAAGCATTGAAATGGTTTAAGTTTTAGGAGCTGACCTGACTCTTGAAACACTTTTAATACTTCATCAATGGGCCAGAGGTGAAAATGGCGTAGCTACCACCTTCAATTGCTTTATCTTGGTTTTTTGTGAAATGACTCCCCAGATCACCCTTTAAGGAAAGAAGTAGAAAAAATGTGGATTAGTCATGCTCTTGGTGTGACAAAGGTGCCCACCAAATAAATTGCCATCTTATTATGTATTTGTCATGCTCCATTTGAAATACCTAGGTATCCATTTTTGTTCTTCACTTTCATGGTTCATTGAGTTTCATATCTTAACTTGGGTGTTTTTTTTATTTGCTGCACCTATTGAATTTTCCTTTTCTATCAATTCTTGCTAAATTTATTTTTTGGCAAGTACTTGATCAACTTTAACCTAATTAACTTATCAAAGTATTACACTATATCAGAAATATTCTATACTTTACATTTTGACATACTTTATTATTAAAAACAATGTGTTCAAACTTGAAAATTTTATCAAACATATCAAAATTATACAGTCGAAGTCGACCACTTGAGTAAAGATTACACTAGCAAAACCTTGTTTAGTCGAATACAAACAATTGGTTTCTATATTTACAATTCAGATGTGCATCGATGAAACTCAAACTACTTTTATTCAGAATAATTAATAAGACTTCGTTTTTATATTTATTCGACAGTGACAAAATTCAAAAAGTTTATTTATTTATTTACATTTTAATTCTTCTGTTGCAAAGAGGTCATTTTAATATATCGAATTGAAATTCGTTTAGAAATATATATTAAGAGTAAAATCTGTAAAAACTCAATTTCAGACCAAAAAAACCATTTAAAGCCTTGCACAATATGCACAGCAAGATGATTGCCTGTGTGTGAAAGATGACAAAATCAATGCGAAGAAACTACAAAAGATTCGGCATGTATCGGTGATGTTGAACACCATGAGGTGAACATACAAGCTCTTCGAGAACTAAAACTTCCAAGGACATTCGTTATTAGAAGGCATGACAAAGTTTATAGAGCCCTTGATGATCTTTTTCAGAAATTGAAATACATTCGAGCACTTGGTTTAAGTCACAAAACATTTCGGTACATAGGACTAAAATAAGGAGTTTTCCAAATTCCATATACAACAATTACAACTTACAAACTCTAGACTTCCAACGCAGATTGGTTTGCTTCCTGACAAAGTTGTCATTCTCCCAGCTGACTGAAGCCCGCTTAGGAGCCTATCAGAACTCTAGAAAGCCTAGCTCATCTCGTGATCTCGGAGCGGATCCTTGAATATTTCGAATATTATGATAATTGATCTTCTTACGAGTCTTTCAAATTTGTGTTGGAGGGAACTTGATTCTTCCTTCTCAAAAGCCCTGAACAACTCTTCCTGGCACCATTTCCCCTTGAAGCTAATCTTTGCTAAAAGCAAGTCAGAAGCATCTTTGAGAGATCAAATACAGTGCTTCTTCATATGTGATGCCTTCAAAGTCTATCATCATTGATTTGTGATACAAAGGTTGCAGCTTCTTCTAATAAACTACCGTTTCAGAAATCCAAATTCATTGCATACATCATAATAGGGATTCATATCATCTTAATATGTGGTTCCTCTTGGATAACAAACCAAAGCAGGAATGATACAAAATTTAACAAAAAAAAAAAAAAACAGAAGCAATAAATAGGTCGTTCATATATGTCAATTGTTGTGTTTTATATAATTGCTTTCATGTAGATGGGCTCTTGCAGTAATGACAGTAACTCAATGAATATGAACACAAGTTACAAGAGATAGCACATTAAAATAGTCATTCACTACATTTATAATCACTGAGAATAAAAAGAAGAAAACAAGTTCGGCCATTGCAGAAAATTTAGGAAACAGATATAGTAACTGCAAGACAGAGAGATTAGGATCAGGAAGGATAACTGGAATTTGGAATAGAGGAAACAAAATATTTAGAATAGAGACTGAACTTCAGAATTGTGATTGAAATCGAACACAGATATCAAAACTTAACAAGAAAAGGTTAAAGTGAATGTAAATGTTCATGATGGAAAAAGCTAACTTACCATAATAGAGCAATAAGTAACCCAACAAGCTGCTGTCGTGAGCCAACAACCTCAAAGGGAACTCCATTTAAGATTTTCCCAAATTAAGCCACCATTGCTAATATTAGCATTTATGTGAGCAAGTAAACAAGCCACATAAATGCTAATATAAGCATATTCATTAGAATGAAAATAAAAACATTATTTTTCATATATACAATAACAATAAAAGAATTTACATCACTGACAACTTAAATCTGGACGAACCAACTGAAAACAAAACTCACACACTATACTACCTTTTCATATACACAACTCATGTACGAAATAATACAGGAATTTACAACACTGACAACTTATGTTAGGACAAACCAACTAAGAGCTAACACATACTATCCCTCATAATTACATATTACATGTCAAAAGAGAAAAATATATATATACACTTTTAATCTTGTCATTCTTCCTTCTCTTTACAGGTGTTGGATTTGGTTGAACTTAAGGCTTGAGTTACAACCACAACGGTTGGCTCATTCATACTCAAAGCTTTCAGATTTGGTTGGCTTTTAGGTCTGTACATTTTCGAAGCAAGGTAGGAAAGTGCTGCAACCACCTCAGCTATCATAGGTCGCGAAGAAGGTCTCTTGTGCAAATACATTTGAGCAATATCAAGTGCACAGTATAAATCCCTTGTAGGATACTGCCCCTCTAACTTAGGATCAATCATCTCGGGAAACGTATCTCTATTTTTAAAATTTTGTAATGCCTGTGAGAAAAAGATGACATTCTTAGGACGAAACCAGTAGCTCAATGAAACACTAATATTATCTATCAACATGAAAGTTCAATAGTATAAGTTATAACATTTTTTCTTCTAAACCAACTCCATATAACTTGGCATGCAATTGGAAAAACAATAAGTCGTTCTTATTTGGCTAAAGTCATAGCTATCTAAATGCACTAGCCTTGGACCAACCATCTTAAGATAGGGGCATAAGTGGGTGTAAATGGGGACATCACATTTTCCTTCAAGTTCTAATTAAAAATACATATAAAGACTCATACTCACCCATACTACAAGACTGTACTCATCCACAGGTCTTGAAGTGTCTATGACCCCTCTTCCAGTGATAAGTTCTAGAAGGACAACCCCAAAGCTATAAATATCTAATTTTATTGTCAATCGTCCCGTCTTTACATATTCAGGTGCACAATATCCACATGTACCCATCACCCTTGTGGATACATGTGTGTCATCACCAGTAGGACCGACTTTTGCCATACCAAAATCACATATCTTGGGATGATATCCCTCATCTAATAATATATTAGAGCTTTTCACATTGCGGTGTATAACTGGAGGACTAAGTTGATCATATAAATACTCTAATCCTTTTGCTGCACCTGCAGCTATTCTTATCCTTGTATTCCAATCAAGTACTTTCTTATTAGGGTCAAGCTCTGTTGCAACGGCATGAACAAATGTTTGTATTAACAATTGCATTTCTCAAATGAAGGAAAATAAAAAGTTACAACTAATATACTGAAGAAACTCTACAAAAACATACTGTTTAGGTGGTCCTCCAAGGATCCTAATGGCAAGTATTCAAATACCAAAATCCTTTCATTTCTAGAAGTACAATAGCCAATAAGGTCGATAACATTAGGATGATGAAGTAGACTCATCATAAGCACTTCAAGGAGAAACTCGTTATGCCCTTGTGCATCAGTACGATGTAGCCTTTTTATAGCTACAATCTATGAACAACAAAATTCTTATTAGCCAATACAAAACCATGAGCAAGAGAATCAGTATGCAATCAAACACACATTCCTGAATGTTTTTTTGTTTGTTTCTAACTTAGAGCATGCAATTAATGCATTGGGCACATTAATAGAATGAGGAGGATATGAGAAAGGAGTTAATAGATATCCTTAGCTTAATATCCGAGAATGAAATTTCAATAAAAAAGTTTCCGTCGTGACATTATTTCGATTGACTGTTAATTGCCATCATTTCATAAAAATTAATTTTACAATGTTATTCACCCTTAGTGTTATTTCGATCATACAATTGATATCAGAGTAGATTGGCATAATAGTACGATAGAGAAGCTCTGTAAATGCATGTTTAGGCTCATAGTTAAAAATTTGGATAACAACTTTTATAGTTCTTCTAAATCATTTGGAGGGCTGCTAGTAGAACATATAAGAAGACCATCATTTTTTTAATTTCAAACCACTAAAAAGTATCAACGAATAAATGGAATTTCATAATGCTCAAACTATTCAACATAAAAAATAATAAATAAATAGGATGCAAGATTGGCAACAACATTGTCAAAATAATCAAACACAAAGAATCTAATCGACATCAACTTCCCAAAAGATGTCATGTTGGCATAATTATCATTTTTGATTAATTGGATAGCATTATTTATGTTAAAATATATTACCAAATGGATATAAGCTGTGTAGACAGGTTATTTAACTGGTTCCACTAGACTTTTATTAATAACAAATGATTTAGATAATGCCATGTGATTTAGATAATGCCATGATTGCTCATTGTTTGGGTTCATAAAATTGAAACAACTAAACGAATTCTAATAATCTTTAATTGTTTTTGATGTTTTGTTACCAGTTTGCATCAACACATGCTCTTCTCTCCATTTCGTTTCTTAGATTATCTTATAGAAATTACATTTGCTATGATAACTAGTGTGCCTATGCATGTTAAATGTAAGTAGATGGCGAATGATGTTACAAAAGCTTTGCTCATAGTAATTGTGCATTATCTTAATATATGTGATGATATATTATTGTATGATCTAATCTTATGTAATCCTGTAGAAGATGCCTTCATATAATTTAATTTTGGCACAAATGTTCCTTACATTTAAATTTTTATTCAAAATTAAACTATTGATCCTTGGAGGGGCATTTGAGGGTCATGACTCAATGGAGGAAGAAGAGAAGGCGATAATGGTTGAATGAAGAGGAAGAGATGCCATGACTAATTGGTGGTGTCAACTATTGGAGTAGTTAGGAAAGAGGAAGTGTGGTGGTAGAGGGAGGTAGAGGTGAGGGGGAATGTTGCTTGAGAGGGAGAATAATTACATGACTCATGGAGAGAGAGAGAGAGGAAAGGAGCGATGGTGGCACCATGGATTGTTGGAGCGGGAGGTAGTCAAGGAAGAGGAATAATTGTATTTTGGCTATGTATATGTAGATTAGAGAGAGGGTTTTGTAAAGAGATAGCATAATATTTGGGATTAACAATAAAATTTGTGCAATGAAGGCCATGGTCGAAATCAATGAGTGGGAGAGGAATAAACACAATATCCCAAGGATTGTTTCACTAACAGTTCATTTGTGATAGCCTCAATTGTGTCATGGAAATGTCAATGATTAAAAGAAATTCACAATTGAAACTATCCAACTTGAGGGAGCAATTCCAGAAGGAAAAAAAAATTGAGCGATAAAAAAATTATTACAAATGAGTATCGAGGATGATAAATAATTATGATAGTATTTGTAATCATGAGCGTCATTGTAATCTCTCACAACTTTTAAACTGTTGCAATTTAAAATAGGTTGAATTTTGTTGAAGAAAACATTATGGATGCCCGATTTTTAAAGTGCATTATAGTCATGTAGCCATATTGACATTACAAGATTATGCATAGCCAAAGCTCATTGGGTTTGAAACCTAGGTTCATGGACAATTATTTTGGCTAATTGAAGGCTATTAGGTTCAACTTGAAGTTTACTCATGGTAACGATAAAGAGTGTTTCGAAATGAAATGAATTCTAGGTGTTATTTCAACTTGGTAAGCTAGAAGTTTGGTAGCCAATGTCAACATAATCGACTTAGATATGAGTAATATGACCACATTTTAGGGATCCTTTAGTCAAGTGCAGTTTGATAATTTGACATGAATTTGAGTGACTTTTCAATACAAATAGAGGTTGATCCCGGAAGCCACGACACCAATGATACCAAATATCAAACACCATTTGATGTCATTTGACCTAGCATAGGCCTCTTAGAAATTTATTAAGTTCACATCTCTCAATTTAGGTTTAATGGAATGAACCGCAAACCAATAGTATTTATGTTCCTCACATGGCTCGATCTCAAGCGAATCTCAATTTTTCATGTATAAATAAAACCAATTAAGCTTGACAGATAACGATATACTCCAATTTCTTTCCAATCCATTATCGTTTATCTTTTAAACAACTTGAGTGTAAGCACCAACCAATCCTCCCCGAACTTTGAGTGTCACTTAGTTGTATTTTTAGTCAAATTTTTTGCTTTAGGTATCGAAGTGAAGGTCATTATGCCATGGATATTGGGGTTTCTTTTGCATAGGGTCCCTTGCTAGTACCCTTGAATTGACTTCAGTAGCGGTTACCTTAGTAAGGAGAGCTCTTTCCATAATCCATATTGTGCCCCGCTTTTAAACTCTAGGGTCACAACCTAATATTGGAGCTCATAGAATGTTCTGGTGCTAGGTTTCTCAGTTTGATCTTCATTTTCCAAGTATTTATTGTCCTAGTATTGTTGAATGGTTTAATTATGATGCTAACAAAACAAGAAATCTTCATATATGCTTCCCAAGGCCTTGGGCTTTTTTTTTCCTATTCCTGAGGATTAAGTGCTTCATGTGCATTGCTTATTTGTACATGAGACTACTCGTGATCTTTAATAACTATCCTTTGGGTTTTGAGTATGCTACATTTTTACAGGTAATATTTCTTGAGATTTGTGCTCTTGGTTGACCAACAAAGATGCAATAGTGCATATTAAAGATGAGCCTTTATACAACTTAAATTTAATAATTATATGCCCACTACATGCTCATATGTACTTCTAGATTCCATTTTGCAAATTCAAATTTAATAACATTACATCTTAAATTTTAATGACTATGTGTCCAGTACATACCCATATGTATTTTCTAAGCTCCCGTTTGTGAATTCAAACTCTCAGTATATGTTACACAGAATCTTTGAGGCAGATAAATTTGATGAACTTATCAAACTAATTCTTTTGTATTTATAACAGAGCTGTGCCTTCTGCTGTATTTTGTCAACCTCCAATTGGACAAGTTGGTTTAATTAAGGAGTAGGCGAGGCAAACTTTGTATGCAATAATAGTACTTATTAAAGAGCTATTACCATTTCATATTGCTCATTCTTTCAAGTGGATTGAGATTTCCAGTTTGTTATGAGAGGTGTATTGTCAAGGTCTCAAATTCTATAATTAATGCTTTTTAATTGATAGGTCATTGAAGATCATTGAACAAACATTTATATATTTGTAGCTTAGTCCATGCTAATATACAAGGCGTTCCATATTTACTAACATGTTAAATTTGTGGATGATAGATCATTTAAAGAAAAACCAAAAAGCGGCATATAGTTTAAAGGTAGACAACTAGACACGTCCTACATAGAACGGAATGACAATTTGTTCAAGGGTAACGAAAAAAAAAAAAAAGAACAACAGAATGACAAAGATAGCCAGACATGAAGTTGCGAATCAACCTGGGGTTGTTTTTAGGGAGCATCATACTAAAGACATAAATGATCACCTACTTTGCCTTGTGATTTAGTATAATAGGGTTGAGGTATCATATGTGAATAAACTTTTGGCACTTTCAACTCATTCTTCTTTTTTTAGTCAATCTCATTCATCATGAAAGAAAGGCACACATCCAAAGCACATGACTTGATACAAGTTTCTCAATTAAGAATGATTTTTAGCAAAGGGAGGGGAAAAATATTATTCTATGATTGACATATAAATTTATTGTATTAACCTTTTGTTTATATAAAAATGATTATATACTTCTTTCTCATAGATGTGTGCTTCGTGGGTGTGTCCCAAAGAAACTTTTTGTGTATGCATCTCGATATTCCCATGACTTTGAAGTGAGTCATGGCTTTGGATGGTTATATGAATCTCATCCGAAACATGACTGGAGTACCCTTATAGCTAACAAGAATGCAGAACTACAACGTCTCACAGGAATCTACAAAAATGCCCTTCAAAATGTTGGTGTCACTTTAATTGAAGGTCGTGGAAAGGTTAGATGTACTTTGAAATCAGTTGAAAATTTAGTTTATTTTAATGAATAAATGATTTTGATTGTTTTGGCTTATTTGTTTTCTTGGTCTTAATGGTACAGATAGTTGATCCGCATACTGTTGAAGTCGATGGGAAATGCTACACAGCTAGGCATATACTTATCTCAGTTGGTGGGCGGCCTAATCTTCCAGAGATTCCTGGTATAGAATATGCTATTGACTCAGATGCTGCATTAGACTTGCCATCAAAACCAAAAAAGATTGCCATAGTCGGAGGTGGGTATATTGCTTTAGAGTTTACTGGCATCTTCAACGGGTTGAAGAGTGAAGTTCATGTATTTATTCGACAAAAGAAAGTCTTGAGGGGATTTGATGAGGAGGTGAGGAAGCTAACTTGAATTAAGAGGAGTACATTTATGTTTTTAATTGTGGATTCATCCTCTCACAGTTTGGTTCCTGCAGGTTAGAGACTTCGTTTTCGAACAGATGTCCTTGCGAGGCATTGAGTTTCATGTAGAGGAGACTCCTCAGGCAATTATTAAATCAACGGACGGATTGCTCTCACTTAGAACTAACAAAGAAACAGTTGATGGTTTTTCACATATAATGTTGGCAACAGGTCGAAGACCAAATATAGGTTTGCAGTTTGGGCATTGAATTCAACTTGTATGTCATGTCACAACCTAATATAATAGCTATATGTAATTTTCTTTCATACATACAGAACTTGGGACTAGAGAATGTTGGAGTAGACTTGGCTGAGAATGGTGCCATTTTGGTATTTTTACTATGCACTTCATGTACTCACTGGAATTTTTCTAAACATTTTGATTCTATCTATTTGTTTCCTCTAGGTTGATAACTACACTCAGACTTCAGTAGATTCCATCTGGGCTGTTGGAGATGTTACAGATAGGTTAAACTTGACTCCTGTTGCATTAATGGAAGGAGGGGCATTTGCTAAAACTGTCTTTCTTAATGACCCAACTAAACCCAATTACAGGTATGTATTTACAGCATTTCAGTAGCAATTTAAAGAGTGATATACAAGTATGACCATTAAATTGGTACCTATTATGATAATTTAAAGAAGAATATCACAACAAGAGAATGTTCACAATCTTTCATATTCTAGTCAAAATCCAGCAGCTTAGGTTAACTGGATAGTCATTATTCTGAGATTATCTTTTCATTTCATGGTTAAGATCCAATAGTTAACTGAGTAATCTTTTTCAGAGTTTTAGTTAATTCAATTGTGGATGGATCATATTTATTTGCATTTCCATATCTGATCTTTCAATGTGATTTATGACATTTACTTAAGCAACACTTTCTTATTTTGTTAGCTGTTTTTGGTTATACACATGGTGCCAAGATCTTGCTGCCTAACAATATTGTCAGGTAGAGAATAGTAAAGTTCAGAATGGCTCTGGAGAGTTTCTTTTCAAAATCTTAGATGTCAGTATTGAACCTGAAGGTTAGCTTGGAGGCACCTTCTGATTTTTGGTTTTGCACAAAAGGGAAACTTTAAAGTTAAGCAGAAGAAGAATCTCATCATTAATAAAAATTTTACTGAACTTGATAATTGTTTGGGAAAACTAACTACATCAATCAAGCAATAAAAAAAGCTTCTGTGGCCTAAGGTCAAAATTTTCAGATATTGTGGTAACCATTTCAAAAGTACCTTATCAGTACTAATGGATGATACTATTGGGACTAATAAATCTGTTTGAGGATGCCTTTAGTAGCTTGAAGTCTGTCATCAAGTCTAAGCTGTAAACTTTTGTCACACACATAGGAACACTAATGATCAATTAGAAACCATTACATATTCTGAATTTGTACGTGATGTAGTTCTTTATAAGTCTCATATGTAATTGGTTTCCAGCTTGTTCTAGAACTGAGTGGTATGTTTCCTGGTCTTGAGATTCAAAGGAAATCTGATTATGTATCTTGCATATTGTGTCAACTGGAAATGATATATTTCTCAAAACTCCTCTTTATTCCTTTAGAAAATCAATGTTTTCCCCTTCAAAACAAATGCAGGGGAGATGATGGGTTCTCTCATAATAAGCTTGCAATTTTTTCCCTCTCCTACATAATCATCCTGGTTTGTATCACCTTCATTCTTTTCCTTCTTTTAAGGTACCCAATTTGAGGATTAACTCAGGTTTGTCTTCTTAATCCATAAGCTTCCCAGATTTTTAATTGAGCGGAACATGTTCCTAAGTGTTTATGGTTGTTCGCCGGAAGATCTGAAGAAACCTTCAAAAGCTTTAGAGCTTCCAGTCACTTCTATTTTCAAAACTGACCTACAATAGGAAGGTTAAAATATAATATTGGAGCTCATGGAATGTTCTGGTGCTAGGTTTCTAAGTTTGATCTTCATTTTCCAAGTATTTATTGTCCTAGTATTGTTGAATGGTTTAATTATGATGCTAACAAAACAAGAAATCTTCATATATGCTTCCCAAGACCTTGGGCTTTTTTTTCCTATTCCTGAGGATTAAGTGCTTCATGTGCATTGCTTATTTGTACATGAGACTACTCGTGATCTTTAATAACTATCCTTTGGGTTTTGAGTATGCTACATTTTTACAAGTAATATTTCTTGAGATTTGTGCTCTTGGTTGACCAACAAAGATGCAATAGTGCATATTAAAGATGAGCCTTTATACAACTTAAATTTAATAATTATATGCCCACTACATGCTCATATGTACTTCTAGGCTCCAGTTTGCGAATTCAAATTTAATAACATTACATCTTAAATTTTAATGACTGTGTCCAGTACATGCCCATATGAATTTCTAAGCTCCCGTTTGTGAATTCAAACTCTCAGTAAATGTTACACAGAATCTTTGAGACAGATAAACTTGATGAACTTATCAAACTAATTCTTTTGTATTTATAACAAAGTTGTGCCTTCTGTTGAATTTTGTCAACCTCCAATTGGACAAGTTAGTCTAACTGAGGAGCAGGTGAGGCAAACTTTGTATGCAATAATAGTACTTATTAAAGAGCTCTGAATAGCAAGCTCCACATTAAACAATCCTGCCATCGAACTCTCACCTAGGCTCTTTTTGCTAATGTTGAACCACTTGTGGTCAAATCCCTTCCTCACATGAAGAGATCTACACATCAGGTGGACACAAAAAGTGCATTGCTCCCTAAACTAAGAGGGCAAAATTTTAAATCCTCTAGATCTACACTAATTCATCAAGTGTATCCTCCATTGGGGACTCAAAAACCTGCCTTAATGATCCGACATTGAATTATGATGTGTTCCTCGCCACACGGTCAATGAGGACTTTTGAAATTTCTTCCTCAAGCCTAAAGGCTCTCTGCTTTAGGATATGGGATGACAAAAATATTAGATATAGATGAGTATCATAAAGTCACTGTCATGCTTCATAATATGTTGGCTCGCCTCAATAGCACGAAATTACAAAAGGTTGTCAATGCTGACATTGAAAGTCGGTATAGCTATGACCTCTGATTTGTCTTTTTTATCCAAGAAAAGGAAAATAAGGCTAGGACTTTAAGGTTTTCAATGGGCAAGGAAGAGAAAGTTTAAGGCTTATGTTGTTTGAGGAAGGGTAAGCTAGCTCACTATACCTCACTAGTAGCCTTCTCTCAAGGGGATTAGGGTTGTAAATCTAAACCTAGGAAATATTATTGCTCGTAGAGATATAAAAAATAATAATAATATTGCAGCAACTACTTGGAACTAATAATTTATATCAAGAACTCAACTATAACACCCTATAACAAAATCCTCTCATGTAATAACTAAGCCTACTTATCATATTACAATAACCATACACCTACAATACTAATCTTAAAAATTATAATCTAATTTTATTATTTATTTGATTTTATATATGTTTTTCACTTATTAATAGTCTAATAACAATACATGAATAATCTTGTAACATTCAATAATTTTAAAGAATAAAAATAATACGGTTTTACTAAATTGATAATAAAATAATATTATTGATAGTATGCTAATATATTACATGATATTAGTATGCTAACATATTACATAATATTATTTTGATAAAAACTATCCATTATTTATCATGCAATATTTATAATCCATTATTTAGTTAACATAATATGAATCGTTCTGTGATTGAATATCTTTTGTTATTTCACACATAAAATTATTTTTTCTTATTTTAATTTTTCCTATCGATTCTAATTTTGCCAGCCTTACCATTCCATAATAGGTATTTAAATTTTTAACCTTTTGATCCTCAAAACCATAGCAATATTGTTTTTGAGTTTTGACAACCATGTTTTCAAAGGCACCCCAAGATTAATGCATCCCAACCCTTTTACTGACCTATCCTTTCCTTGATTTCCATCAGAACAGTTTGTTGCCTAAAATCCATACTTATCATTTCAAAATGTGATTGTTAGTTAGACTCTCCTATCTCAACAAATAATGAGAAAAAGATTCCACGAGAGCAATGCAAGCTTTGTTATTACATTGAGCTAGTAGTTAAAATACATGAATAGTTAAGCTTTCTAGAAGTGGGATCGTTAGCATTGGGGTAGGTGTATTTTGTCAACCATAAAGAAAGTTCTGAACGAGCTTAAAAGGAAACAAGTTCCATGATTTTTCAAATAACCAAGACATACTGAATAAGTTGTAGTCTGTAGTAGTAGTTAAATAGGATAGACACAACTAAATTCTTTAATACCACATAATCTAGTGACAGTGATCATTTAGCAGAAAGCTAATCTTCTTATGAAGGAAAGTATAAGCCAAACATGAATGAACAACTGTATAGCAAATAAGTTTAAACTACTAAAAGCATGAGAAGGAATCAATTTAGTAAAGAGGTATGCCTGTATGACTATCTTTTGACAATGAAGAAAGAAATGGGATGAGAACTTGGGGCTACTTGCAAGAGCATGTTCTCCAGTCTCAAAAATTTGCAAGTCCAAAACCTGTACATATATAGGAAAGAACAAAAAGGAAAAAAGAAAAATTAGGAGAACAGAAGGAGACTAACAATAAATAAATAAAAGAAACAATTAACAAACATTAATAACACAGCTTAAAGCTTCCAACAAGAGGAAATAAGTATAAAAGTTGGCAATATCAATCAACAAGTGTAGTGAATGAAAGGAGGATGGCCAACTGGTCTTCATATATGTAATCCAACCCTTTGTAATAAGGAGGATGGCCAACTGACAGATACTAAAATGGAAAATAAATGCCAATTAATGACCTGACATAAAGTATTAAGCATGTAATGTCCAGAACAAAATAATCTATATGTGAAACAAGACTTGGGAAGTCAATGCTCGAGATTATCCGGGCAAACTTTAAGTTATTTGGATATAGAGAAAGGAACGAAAGGAAGTTGTATGGATCGGTTCGGCAAAACTCTTTGTGAGCAAGTAAACAAGCCACATAAATGCTAATATAACTCTATTCATTAGAATGAAGATAAAAACATTATTTTTCATATATACAGTAACAATAAAAGAATTTACATCACTGACAACTATACTACCTCTCACAATTACATATTACTTGTCAAAAGTGAACAATATGTACAGTCATTCTTTCTTCTCTTTATAGGTGTTGGATCTGGTTGAACTTAAGGCATGAGTTACATCCACAACTGTTGGCTCATTCAAACTCGAAGCTTTCAGATTTGGTTGGCTTTTAGGTCTGTACATTTTCGAAGCAAGGTAGGAAAGTGTTGCAACCAACTCAGCTATTGCAGGTCGCGAAGAAGGTCTCTTGTGCAAACACATTTGAGCAATATCAAGTGCACGGTATAAATCCCTTGTAGGATACAACCCCTCTAACTTAGGATCAACCATCTTGGGAAACATATCTCTATTTTTAAAATTTCGTAGTGCCTACGAGAAAAAGATGACATTCTTAGCTTGAACCAACTCTATGAAACACTGATATTATCTATCAACATGAAAGTTCAATAGTATAAGTCATAACGTTTTTTCTTCTAAACCAACTGTATATAACTTGGCATGCAATTGAAAAAACAATAAGTCGTTCTTATTTGGCTAAAGTCATAGGCCAAAGCTATCTAAATGCACAAGCCTTGGACCAACCATCTCAAGATAGGGGCATAAGTGGGTGTAAATGGGG
The DNA here is from genome assembly GCA_025175895.1 of Wurfbainia villosa. Lineage (NCBI taxonomy): Eukaryota > Viridiplantae > Streptophyta > Magnoliopsida > Zingiberales > Zingiberaceae > Wurfbainia > Wurfbainia villosa. Next base: position 82,014 of record JAKLTH010000226.1, on the reverse strand, counting down.
ACATCACATTTTCCTTCAAGTTCTAATTAAAAATACATATAAAGACTCATACTCACCCATACTACAAGACTGTACTCATCCGCAGGTCTTGAAGTGTCTATGGCCCTTCTTCCCGTGATAAGTTCTAGAAGGACAACCCCAAAGCTATAAATATCTGATTTTGTTGTCAATCGTCCCGTCTTTACATATTCAGGTGCACAATATCCACATGTACCCATCGCCCTTGTGGATACATGCGTGTCATCACCGGTAGGACCGAGTTTTGCCATACCAAAATCACATATCTTGGGATGATATCTCTCATCCAATAATATATTAGAGCTTTTCACATCGCGGTGTATAACTGGAGGACTAAGTTGATCATGTAAATACTCTAATCCTTTTGCTGCACCTGCAGCTATTCTCATCCTTGCATTCCAATCAAGTACTTTCCTATTGGGGTCAATCTCTGTTGCAACCGCATGAACAAATGTTTGTATTAAAAATTGCATTTCTCAAAAGAAGGAAAAAAAGTTAGAAATAATATACTAAAGAAACTCTACAAAAACATACTGTGCAGATGGTCCTCCAATGATCCTAATGGCAGGTATTCAAATACCAAAATCCTTTCATTTCTAGAAGTGCAATAGCCAATAAGGTCAATAACATTAGGATGATGAAGTAGACTCATCATAAGTGCCTCAAGGAGAAACTCGTTATGTCCTTGTGCGTCAGTACGATGTAGCCTTTTTATAGCTACAATCTGTGAACAACAAATTCTAGTTAGCCAGCACAAAACCATGTGCAAGAGAATCAGTATACAATCGACACACATTCTTGAATATTCTTTGTTTGTTTCTAACTTAGAGCATGCAATCAATGCATTGGCCACACTAACAGAATGAGGAGGATATGAGAAAAGAGTTAATAGATATCCTTAGCTTAATAACCAAGAATGAAATTTCAATACGGAGTATCATCATGTAGAATTTTTTACTAAAAAATATTAGACATGGAACCTCGGAGAAATAGTTGTTCTTATTAGAATTGCACAGTTTCTTAGCAAGAAAGGCAACAAGAATTGCACAGATCAAACTTATGCAGAAATCAAACTTAATAGATATCCTCAGCTTAATAATTGGGAATGAAATTTGAAAATGGAGCATCATCATAGACAATATTTTAATAAAAAAATTAGACTTGAAATCTTGGAGAAATAGTTGTTCTTGATAGAATGCACAGTTTCTCAATGAGGAAGGCAACAAGAATTGCACAGATCAAACTTATGTAGCACAGATCAAACCTAATAGATAACCTCAGCTTAATGACTAGGAATGAAATTCAATATGAAGTTCATCATATACAATTTTTTACTAAAAAAGCTTGGAGAAATAGTTATTCTCATTAGAATCACACAGTTTTTCAAGGAGAAGGGCAACAAGAAAATGGCAGCATGAGTATACCTGGTCGGTACTTTCCAACCTTCCCTTGTAAACGTTTCCAAAGGCTCCCTCTCCCAAACAGTGATCATTTTTAAAATTCATAGTTGCAGCAGCTAATTCACTGAGTTGAAATATCCGACCAACATGTTTACTAGAACTGCCACTGGATATCCCTTGGTTTTCATTCTTTGAGGTCTCTTTCTGGAAATCCACAGGGCGATTGGCTTGCAACGTGTCTGAAACAAGATCTAACACGAAAAATGTCTATGAGAAACCATGACCATATATAGGAGCAGGCATTCCGAAATGGTTTAAAAGTGGTCTTACAGGTAATCGCAAGGAAATTTTCAATAAAGATTCACAAAAAAAAAACCGAATAAAATTAGGGTAAAAAGGAAGAAGGCAATGTATAAAAGCGATTCATCGTCACAGCCGACGTCTGGAATCGATCAGCGCGAAGCCGCAAAGAAGGAAAAAGGATTCCAGCGAAACCCTTCAAAAACTAATCCACCATTGAAATCCGAACATTCATCCAACAAAAAACCTAGTTTTCACCACATATCTGGGAGCAACCGACGAAAACCCAGTCGCCAGATGCAAGCTAAGAAACAAAAGAACAAAAAAAAAAAAATCCGAACATATAACCATGAAAAAAACTTTCTTTCGTTAGAAATCTGGAAGCTACCGAGCAAGATCAAATCGCCAGATACAACCAAAGAAGCACTCGAACAGGCTAAAAAAACTCGAGGCGAGCAAAAAAAACCATCAAGAAAAGTCATAAAACCCTTCCAAGGGCTTGCTTTCGGGTACCTGTTGCAATGCCCTGTTGATCGCCCTCGTCCGTCTTCGACACTCTGGCGCCGCGAAAACAGCAATTCAGCATCGACGTCTCTTTCTCTCGAGAAACTATGCGAGGAAAGTGAGAAGACGCAAAGAAGCAAGAGTGCGTGCGACAGAGGAAGCAAATCTTTCTGATCGCAGATGAGCGGAAGCAAATCTTTCTGATCGCAGATGAGCGGAAGCAAATCTTTCTGATCGCAAACGAGCAAGCAAACAAATGAAACAAAGTGACGAAAGAAGGGACTCACCGGCGCATATATAGCCATCTCATATTCCAGATACGGAAAGATACAAAGTGATTCGGCGTCGGAAAAACTTACCAAATTTGCTAATTCCTATCCCACTCCAACGGTTACATTTACTTCCACATTTTTGACTTCCGAATTTTAAAATGATTCCTTCGATTATCCAGCTGCTGCAATTCTTTCCCCTCGTAAAAATGGCGAAATGCATTGAATTCAACTGCGTGGCTGTGCTTCCAGATTCCCCTCCTCCTTCCGAACACGCCGCCGGAATCGTATTGCTGTCGCGTTATGCATCCCTCGCCCGCAACGTAACGCCTCCGCCGCCAGCTAGCTACCTCGCACTGGATCGACCAAGTAACCCTACTTGGGCTGCCGTCGCCGCTGCGCTTTGTTGCCTTGTCGACGCCGTTCGCTCCTCCGACTCAGGAAGCAGCGAACGGAGACACCATGAATCGAGAGGCGAACGGCGAGTTTTCCTCTCTTCCTGGGGGGCCATACATACGACACCATGAATTCTTCCTCGGGTTATGCCGATCTTCAAACGAAGCAAAAGGGGGTAGCCATGCCCGCTGAAACTGAGGCGGCACGCGGAGACGGAAGCCTCCTGCGCCCGCTGCGGCGGTCGGCACGGCGTCAAGGAGGACCAAGGAGGCCATGTCTCGCCGGAATCAGCGAAGCCCGGTGAGAGAAAACATTGACGGATTTGTCTGTTTGATCGGGGCGAATGGAAGAGAGAGTTAAAGCTAGATATGGTATGGTATCGGGTATCGGGTCGGGTTATGGATTGTCCTTCCCAAATCCGCTAGAGAGTAAAACGATGGACTCTGATCTTGATAGATTAGAGTTAAAATTTCAGATGATCATTAAGGTTATTCGATTGATTGAAATTATTTTTTAAATCCTCGATGCACAAGATGAATCATTGAAGAATAAGATAAGAAGTCGACTCAATCAATCCAGATTAGATTTATATAGGACAGCTAGAAGTCCCAATTGATTGGGTTGGAGGATCGATCAACAAAAAAAAACTTCCAATTGATTGGAATTGTGTGGACTTAATTAGACTTCAATAACTTCAAAATCTGCTTCATACTAAATTGAGCAATGCCTCTATAGATTTGTCGACTATACATTTCCTTCTTTGTTTCGATGAGCTATGGAAAGGAGTCATACTTTACCCACATATTAAAAAGCTTGAACAACTTGGGAAAGTGGTTGTCACCATCAAAGGTGGTAATTATACAAGCCGAATGATCAGACATGTAGATAACTCGGTGGAGTGAAATTTACAAAGCTATATAGATCCGCTTCTAACCGATATTTTTGACCATTGCCTTATCTAATATGCTATAGATATGCCCATTGATCCATTTGTACCTGTAACTTGTATATGTCATATCCTCCAAACCTATAGAAGATACAAAGGATTGAAAATCAGATATACTAGACTGAGTGACTGGAATACCCATTACATTTATCCCCAAGTGAGAGGAAAGTATTAAAATCATCCAAAACAAACCAATGATGCCCCATATATGTAGTTATGTTCTATAGTTTTTCCCACAATGTATTCTTTCCAACTATAGTTAGTTGTCCATAAACAAATGATATTGTGAAAACCCAGTAGGAAATCTTACAGGTTATCAAGCAAAGGTCATAGTGATCATGTCAATCACACACATGTTGACTTTTTGGTCATCCTAAATTAAGAGAATTCTACTTCTATCATTAGGATTATCCCTCTGTGCCACATGAAGATGTTGAAACCACATCTTTAGTTTTTGAAATCCCAGAATTGAATGTTTTGTCTCCAACATACCTAACACCCCTAGTTTATTGTTTTGAAAGAGAACATCCACCCCTTTTTGCTTGAGGCCCTTGTTGAGGTCTCGAATGTTCCATGAGCAAACTTTCATTGAGCCTGAGACAGCTTGGACCACCCAAAATTGGACTATTTTTCCCCTCTTACACTAATGCAATAATCTCTTTCCAACCGATAGATGTCCTTAGGTTGATTTGGATATTACCCACATCATGTTGATCCCCTACCTCTTGTACAACTTTATATTTGCTTCTGGTCATTCGTGTATAAGCTTGTATTTGGTTTTGTACCAGTAAAATAATGAGAGTCTACTTTTACTGTGAATGATCTATCATTACTTGGTTATCCACCATCTTGTGACTACTATTGGTGCAATCGGTCTAGGTCACGATTGACCAGACTCGAGTTTGACTTGAGTAGTATTTTGATGTTTGACATTGATGTCTGACAATGTGTTGGGGAGATTGTTGGTACAATCGACCCAGGTCATACTTGATGTTTGATGATGGTTTGACCATTGTCATGGGAAAAGTTCAAGTCTTGTGTACTTTACATGAAAAGTCCAAGCTTGAGTCTTGGCATGGAAAGTCCAACATGGGTTGACAAGGAAAGTCCAAGCATGGGTCTTGGCAAGGGAAAGTCCAAGCATGGGTCTTGGTATGGAAAGTCCAACATGGGTTGGCAAGGGAAAGTCCAATCTTGAGTCTTGGCAATTGAAAAGTCCAAGGGGAATATTGGCGGCGTAAAGTCCAAGGGTGAAGTCTTGGCAGCATAAGTCCAATGGTTGGCGGCGTAAAGTCCAGACGGAGTCTTGGCAGCGTAAGTCCAATGTGGCTTGGCGGTGTAGACCACATTAGCATGACAATAGCTGATGGAAGCACTTGAAGGCTAGCGTATGGATGAACAAGTCATGGATGACTTGGAGGGATCCGATAGGCGCGAGGCTGATGGAGGTGGCTAGAAGACTTAGGTCTAGGCTAAGGGTGGTCTATCAAGTATGGGGGCACCATACTTAGGGTTAAACCTCATGTTTGAGGTTATCGGTTGACCAGGGCTTTATACCGGTCGGATGGTCAAGTGTTTGACACTTGACAGCCGAGTCGACACTCGCAATGATCGATTATGGTCACCGATCATGTGAGTCGACTAGTGCCTCACCCGCTTAAAGGTCGAAAAGATGACAATGATCGATCATTGGATCGGGCCGATCGATGGCGATCGCCATATATGGCAATCGACTGATGGTTTAGTCGCGAGCACAGAATGCTCCATAGCCGATTGGGCAGTTGGCTACGAGTGTTGGCAGTCAACTGCTAATGTTGGCAGTCGACTGATGAGAGTTCCATTGGAACTTTTCCAATGTAGATCGAGCCGTTGTCTCACAACAAAAGTATTGGCAGTCGACTGGGGTCTTATGGCAGTCGACTGCCAAGCGGAAATCTAGCCCGATGCAGGTTAAAAGGAGCTATTCGTGGGAGATTCGTAAAATGGTTCTTTGGGAGCTTTGTTGAGGCGATTTGAAGGCGAAGTGCAAGTGCATTTCAGGGCTCTTTAACCTCATCCAAGCAACCAACAAACAAAGCACTCAAAACCTAGTTTGTAAAGTGCTCTTTACATTTCAGTTGTATTTTACTTGTATTTCATTTTATTACTGTTGTAATTACTTATACGAGGTTTCTCCACCTCCGACTTATTGTCGAGGAGTTATCTAGTAGTGGTGTGTGATTGACATCGCTAGGGCTCGTTTGAGCTCAATCCGTGGAGTATGAACAATTCAGTTCCGAACCACGTTATATTTGGTATTGTGTTTGTGTACTTGTATTTGTGTTATTATTTTTATTATTATTCTGCTGCGCACTAACCGAATTGTAGCAAGCACGTGATCAAATTCCGATCAAATAATGAAACGCTATTCACTCTCCCTCTAGCGGCCACCGAGGTCCTAACAATTAGTATCGCGAGGCCGCTCTTCAAGGATTAACAACCAAGAGAGCACCGCTAGAGCAAGAAGATGGATTTTCAAGAAAAACTAGGATGAGACATCAACATACCGCCACCATATGATCAAAAAGATTTTCTGACATGGAGGGCTAGAATGGAGACATTCTTGATGATGAACATAGAAGATTGCTTCATCATCATCGAAGGTTTTGAACCACCTAGGAATAAGAAAGGAGAGGTCTTGAAGTTGAAGAAGTGGACCCAGGAGCAACGTCTTAAGTTCAAGACCAAAGTCAATGTAACAAAACTTCTAGAAGATTTGATACCTAATGATATTTTGTCTAGAATAGGTGAATATTAAGATGCCAAGGAGTTTTGGAGCAAATTGGCAAAGCTCCATGAAAGTTCATCACCGGTCCAAGAAGAAGGATCATCACCTGCTTCAAGTGAAGAACAATCATAAGAAGCCGAAGAGTGCTCATCGGCTCAATCGGAGGAGATCGAGGAAGCAAGCACATCATCCTCACAAGCAAGTGAGGATTCGGAAGTTGAAGAGGAGTCAACATCCGGGTCAAAGGAAGAGGAAGAATTGGAGGAGATTAGGGCATCCTCAATATTGGAGCAACAAGAAGAACCATCTACCTCCGATCGAGAGGAAGAGGAAGCTCGGGATTCCCCTGCCATGGAAGGTAACTCAAGCATTTCGATTAAGAATAAAATTCATATTATATGCTTTGAGTGTAGGGATCAAGGACACTACAAGAGTAAATCTCCAAAAAGAGTTAAAAAGACTCCACTGGTACCTAAAATTCAAGAGAAGTCAAATGAAGTCGGTCCCCCAACATATAAAAGCAAGAAGCACATCATTTGCTTCAAATGCAACCAAAAGGGACATTATAGAAGTCAATGCCCTAAGGGGAGGAAGAAGACTCAAGAGGGTGCATTACATGTAGGGGGAGCCTCTAAGGCAAACCCTAAAGTAAAATTTTAATAATGCTCATTCTTTAAGTTATAGACAAAAGCATGCTAGAAATAATTTTAGTAATCTTGCTATTACTCATGAAAAACATGCTAGGAATAATAAATACTATTGTCTAGGTGCTAAGAGTGTCAATCTTAGGAATAAGGAGAAATTTGGGACTAATGTCCCTAAAAATATTCTACCTAAGGCAAGTATTAGAAAAATTGAAGATCATTTAGGTGGCGTTTGGTTGGAAGGTGGGAATAGGAATGAGAATGGGTTTGATAGTAGATGGGAATGGGAATGAGTTTTGTCATTCCAATAATGTTGTTTGGTTTATAAGTTGGGAATGGGAGCGATCGACGGTGGTCGACCGGCCGACCGCGACCGCGGCACAAACCGGCGGCGGCGATCGGCCGCGGCAACGGCGGCGATGCGGCGATCGACGGCGGGCGCTGACCGACGGTGGTCAACAATCGTCGAGCAAGCGATGGGCGACGACGAACGGGAATGAAACCCAAACCCCCAATATGAGATGAGTTTTGTTGATTCCCAATTATTTAGAATTGATTCCCAAACCCTCCTTCCTAAAACCATTAACCAAACGCTCTATATGATTCTCATTCACATTCCCTCATTCCAAACCCACCAACCAAACGCCACCAACCAAACGCCACCTTAGGCTTTACTCCAAAGAAATCTAGACATATGCCTAGAATGAACAAATCAAGTCAAAGAAATAATGGGCCCACCAAAATTGAAAAGTTAGAGTTGGAAAACCAAGCCTTGAGGTCAAGGCTTGAGAAAATGGAGAAGACCCTTAGGATTATGCAAAATCAAATGCAAGGGTCAAAGGATCAGAAATCTAGGTCTAAGAGTCAAAACTTAGGTTTTAGAAAGCAAGGTCCAATCAAGGGCAAACCTAAGCCCAAGGAGACCTACCTACCATAGTGTTCCATTCGATTATGGAACTCAAGTTAGGTCTAGGAAAATCAAGGTCAATAGGGAAGTCATCCCTAAGGTTGACCAAGGTAGCTGCTTAGTGGCTAGGGTTTCAAGGAAACCTAGGGAAGTCACTACGACAATTTACCAAACACAGCTCCTGAAGTTCGGAATTACCCAAAAAGCGCAACATAGTTTCAGATTTACCAAATCGCGCACCTAATTCCCCTTTTACCCCTCCCGCCAAACAGACCTGCAATTTAATGATATGAGAGAGAATTTTCATGCATCCGAGCCACAATTGGAAATTCCGAACCATCTAAACGTGGTGCTGAGAATTCAAATCTCAGCACCACAGTATTCATGGGAATATAATTTCCAGCACCACCTTTTTTTTATCTGATTTCTAATTTATATCGGTCTGATTTCTGAAATATTACTGTGAATACCTAATAAAATCTTGAATATCAGAAATTTTGGCCACGGATACACAGAGGGACACTACTCAAACTCAATGAACTTGGATTGGATCGAAAAAGAGGTGAATAAGACCATCAATGGGTTTTGACCGAAACCCATTGATGGACTTAGAGGAGTCTAAATTTCGAAATCTTGACATAGACTGAAAGATCTTACAACATGAATTTTTGATATGTCGAGGAAACTTAGTTTTAATCCTCCTATCTTCCAATTTTAATTTGTGTCGAAAAAAAAGATAGTACTGGAAGTTGAAAAACTGGTGGAAGATGGTGGTAGTGGTGCTAGGATTGAAATTCCCAGTACCACAGTGGTGTTGCAATCCCTGCACCACCACTGTGGTGCTGGAATTGCAAATTTCAGCACCATAGTGGTGTTAGAATTGAAATTTCCAGCACCACAATGGTGTTGCAATCCTAGCACCACCACTGTGATACAAGAGGACAACATATCTAGCGAACTAAAATGTGATACAAGAGGATAATGACATTTTATTCCCTTTTATTAAAGGACATTAACTAGGATGTGGTCGACCGTACCCAACATGTCGTGCCCAAAAGATCAAACTCAAATTTGATTTAAAGAATAATAAAAAGAGGTCATAAATGACTAAACTGCACATATAATTTTGTGTCCTTCCCTCCTTTACCACATATCAACAGCAGAATTCGATACAAACATTCCAGGAAGAACTGACCATGAATCATTCAAGGGAAACCATACAGTGGTAGCATAAACTCTGAAAAAATAAAAAAAAAAAACAGGTCAATTGTATGAAGAAATAATAATAATCACACCTTGAAACAAAACAAAAGTAATTGAATACTTGCTTAATGATCTAGATATTCCCGAGATTAAGTCTCACATGATAATTAAGAGGATAAGCAGTAGTAAATAAGGTGAAATCAAACCACAAGAGATTCCTCATTGTGTAATGATATCATTCCCATGCTAACATATTCTGATGATAATGTGGGCATGACTCTTAAAATACATGCACATAAATGGCAAAGTAAGGGGAAAAATGCCAGTTTAAAGAGTTTCATAATACCAAACAAAAAAAAAACAATGAAAAAAGAAAGTGAAAGAATTAAACTGAGGGTATGATACCCAATGAAGGCTATAAATTCGCTTATCTAATTCTATCACTCGTCACATGTTGGATCAGTGATTAATTTGGTAGAAAAATCCAATAGCAATGCAATAATTACTAAGCAGTTTTGAAACAGAGATTGAATAATAGAGAGTTAGCATAAGCATGGTATACTTTTCGTACCCGTAGTTTGTTAGTGTAGTAGATGTCGAGATGTTTTATAAATCTCGGGAGTGGTATATGCAGATCAATTACGTATAAGAATAGCATACATACAGATGATATTAGTGTGCCGAAGTCAGTTTTTTAGTCACCGCATGAAGGAGACTCCTCACTTTGCAGATTGGGAAGAAGGTCGTCATTCATAATTGGCATCGTCAATGCTAGAAAGGAGGAGGAGATGTTGGTTGCTGAAACATGGAGGATGTTGTGACTATGTGAGTAGTGATTTTGTGAACAAAAGTTATATAGAACCAATATGTTGATGTAGTGGTTGGGAGCATCTACAATGAAGAGGCATATCTTAGCTCTGAATTTAACCAAAAGTCTTTTTTTTTTCAAAAAAAAAAAAAAGAGAATTGAAAAGGAGCATCATTGTGAATCACAAGAGTGTCCTTGGAATTTCTAAAAAACATGAGAGAACGGGTTCTGCATTGCTAAAACTTAGCCCCTAATGATTTACAAAAGTATGTTATCAACGATGATCTGTTTTGCATGTAAAAGGCAAACAATATCTCTAAGGACTGGCCGTATACTGTAGTATGGTCAGTATGGACAAACCGACTCCAAAAGGAATGCCCTCGGGAGACGAATGGATCTTGTCAGCACCACAGTGGTGCTAGAAATTCCAATTCCAGCACTATAGTGGTGCTGGAATTGCAAATTCTAGCACCATTACCACCATCTTCCACCAGTTTCTCAACTTCCAGTATCATCTTTTTTTTCGACACAAGTTAAAATTGGGAGATAGGAGGATTAAAACTAAGTTTTCTCGACATATCAAAAATTCATGTTGTAAGATCTTTCAGTCTATGTCAAGATTTCGAAATTTGGACTCCTCTAAGTCCATCAATGAGTTTCGATCGAAACCCATTGATAGTCCTATTCACCTCTTTTTCGATTCAATCCAAGTCCATTGAGTTTGAGTAGTGTCCCTCTGTGTATCCGTGGCTAAAATTTCTGATATTCGAGGTTTTATTAGGTATTTACAGCAATATTTCAGAAATCAGACCGATATAAATTAGAAATTCGATAAAAAAAAGGTGGTGTTGGGAATTATATTCCCAGGAATACTGTGGTGTTGGGATTTGAATTCCCAGCACCACGTTTAGATGGTTCGGAATTTTCAGTTGTGGCTCGGATGTATGAAAATTCTCTCTCATCATTAAATTGCAGGTCTGTTTGGCGGGAGGGGTAAAAGGGGAATTAGATGCGCGATTTGGTAAATCTGAAACTATGTTATGCTTTTTGGGCAATTCCAAACTTCAAGAGCTGTGTTTGGTAAATTGCCGAAGCCACTAAGAAGGTTACAAGGGGAGCTACCCCTAGAGTTAACCTAGGTAAGACTCAAATGACCAAGGCTTCTAAGCCTAGGAGGGTCATTAGAAGGGTATATAGGGAAGTCATCCCTAAGGAATACCTAGTAAACCCAAGGAGCTCCAATAGGTATTGGGTTCCTAAGAGCGTGATCGATTCACGCTAGATGGGTTTAGGTGTGGCAACTTTAAATGGATGGGTAGTTAACGTAACTATGATAAAGGTGACACTTTAGGTGCGCGATTTGGTAAATCTGAAACTATGTTATGCTTTTTGGGCAATTCCAAACTTCAAGAGCTGTGTTTGGTAAATTGCCGAAGCCACTAAGAAGGTTACAAGGGGAGCTACCCCTAGAGTTAACCTAGGTAAGACTCAAATGACCAAGGCTTCTAAGCCTAGGAGGGTCATTAGAAGGGTATCTAGGGAAGTCATCCCTAAGGAATACCTAGTAAACCCAAGGAGCTCCAATAGATATTGGGTTCCTAAGAGCGTGATCGATTCACGCTAGATGGATTTAGGTGTGGCAACTTTAAATGGATGGGTAGTTAACGTAACTATGATAAATGTGACACTTTAGGTTATTTTCAAGGTTATGGATACCTTGGAAATATGGTTGAGTGTTAAATCCTAAAAGAGTTTTAGGATGTGCCAATATAATTTATGGAAGTTGAAAATCAATCAAATTGACATAATTAAGTCTTAGAAGTCATTGTGTGTCATTTCGGATTTTTGACACACTAGGGGGATAGTTGGTATTAAGGCAAAATGTTAATCATAGAAATGACAATTTAGGCTTAACATTTAGGTATGTTATATCTTAGTATTTTATACTTGTCATGCTTTGTTTGTCTTGTCACGTCATGACATCATATTTACTTTCTATCATTAAAAATATCATGCTTAGGGTTTATTTTTAATGTCATGATATGCTTAGATTCAATATTTTTTTTGCCATGACATCATGATTATGAGCATATGCTTATTTATATCATCATTAATGTCATAATCAGTCATGCATTTATGAAAATTGATTTAAGAATAATAGGCATGACTTGAAGTCCCATGTATAAGGGAATCAAGTAGTATTGCCCTAGAAAATGTATAAAATCTTAGATTAGGATGAACAAAACCCACATATCATATTACATTGACATGTATTGTATTGATATACTCTAGATACATATGAGATATTAGGATATGAGTTGAGTTCAAGATGCATAGTTTTTGCATCTAGATGAACTAAAACTCATTTATATCATGGTGGATCATTGAGAAAGCTTATGTTCAAGTCATGTACATTAATCCCAAAGAATATGATCCAATATAAGGTCTTAAAATAATTTTAAAATCATTTTGAAAAACCTTGGTGAAGTCTATCTTTTGATAGTAATCACCATTGATGATGTTGATACAAAGTGAGCTCAAACATTGAAGTTTTTCTTCACTTTTGAATTTTGTGTCAATTTCAATATTTTATGGGTAAATTATTTTTCAAATATTTTTCACCCATTGTATTGGTAATAAGTATTATACGTATGAAGTTTCACGATTTTTCAAGTTACGTATAGTTACTTATGCATTTTTAAAATTCATTTCTAATAATTAAAAATTGAAATTTTCAATTATCGATCGGTCATTGTAATAAACGATGGCGATCGTCGTGATGTATCAGAACAAGGATCATTGTGATATAGTTTGTTTAGTCCATTTTCAGCTATGTCAGGGTTACCTAACTGCTCATAATCCTAGGATATACTTTGGAAAACATTGGAAAGGGTGAAAATCTATTGGATATGGATTATGAGAGTTGTTAGAGTGATGTATCAATTTTAAGGTGTTGAAAAGTTCAATGTTGAACTTTTAATCTTATTTTTGATGGTTTAGAGTGTTTATAGGCTTAGGGACTTCCCAAGGACATTGTTGGTGCAATGGTCAAGGGGGAGCAAGCCTTTAGGGGGAGTTATCTATCATGGGATGATGAATGTATTTTTCCTCATGAGGGGGAGAAATGGGAATTTGAGATGCCCAATTTGGAAATTGGGAGAGTTAATAGGAGTACCTCTCTTGAGTGATATGAGACTTATCATTAGAAAGAGTGAAGGCATCCTAGGTGTTTTTGGACCAAGGGGGAGATTGTAAGATCTCATTGGATATGAGACATTGACCTCCTTGGGGAGAATCCTTTTGATGTATATCAAAAAGGGGGAGAAAGTAAAATTACCAATTTGGGAAAATTGGTAAGGGAATTTGAGTTAGGGGCCTAACTCAATGGTGTTTTTGTCAAACATCAAAAAGGAGAAGATTGTTGGTGCAATCGACCTAAGTCACGATTGACCAGACTCCAGTTTGACTCGAGTAGTATTTTGATTTTTGACATTGATGTCTGACAATATGTTGGGGAGATTGTTGGTACAATCGACCCAGGTCATACTTGATGTTTGATGATGGTTTGACCATCGTCATGGGAAAAGTCCAAGTCTTGTGTACTTAGCATGAAAAGTTCAAGCTTAAGTCTTGGCATGGAAAGTCCAACATGGGTTGACAAGGAAAGTCCAAGCATGGGTCTTGGTAAGGGAAAGTCCAAGCATGAGTCATGGCATGGAAAGTCCAACATGGGTTGGCAAGGGAAAGTCCAAGCTTGAGTCTTGGCAATTGGAAAGTCCAAGGGGAATATTGGCGGCGTAAAGTCCAAGGGTGAAGTCTTGGCAACATAAGTCCAATGGTTGACAGCGTAAAGTCCAAGCGGAGTCTTGGCAGTGTAAGCCCATGTGCCTTGGCGGTGTAGACCACATTAGCATGACAATAGCTGATGGAAGCACTTGAAGGCTAGCATATGGATGAACAAGTCATGGATGACTTAGAGGGATCCGATAGGCGCGAGGCTGACGGAGGTGACTAGAAGGCTTAGGTCTAGGCTAAAGGTTGTCTAGCAAGGATGGGGGCACCATACTTGGGGTTAAATCTCATGTTTGAGGTTATCGATTGACCGAGGCTTTATACCGGTCGGATGATCAAGTGTTTGACACTTGGCAGCCGAGTCGACACTCAGCAGTCGACTGGGATTATGGCCGGTTCGACTGTTGTGAGTCGACTAGTGCTCGACTGCCGTTTAAGGGCCGAAAAGGCATGACAGTCGACTGATCATTGGATCAGTCGACTGATGGCAGTCGACTGCCATATATGGCATTCGACTGACGGTTTAGTCGCGAGATCAAAATGCTTACGTGGCCATTAGGCGATCGGTTACGAGCGCTCTGATCATTGCTAATGTTGGCGATCGGTGAGAGTTCCATTGGAACTTTTCCAGCATGGATTGAGTCGTTGTCTCACAACAACAGTGTTGGCAGTCGACTGGGGCCTTATGGCAGTCGATTGCCAGGTGGAAATCCAGCCCAATGCAGGTTAAAAGGAGCTATTCGTGGGAGATTCCTAAAATGGTTCTTTGGGAGCTTTGTTGAGGCGATTTGAAGGCGAAGTGCAGGTGCATTTCAGGACTCTTTACCCTCATCCAAGCAACCAACAAGCAAAGCGCTCAAAACCTAGTTTGTAAAATGTTCTTTACATTTCAGTTGTATTTTTCTTGTATTTCATTTTATTCCTATTGTAATTACTTGTACTAGGTTTCTCCACCTCTGACTTATTATCGAAAAGGAGTTATTTAGTAGTGGTGTGTGATTGGCATCGCTATGGCTCGTTTGAGCCCAATCCGCGGAGTAGGAACCATTCGGTTCCGAACCACGTTATATTTGGTGTTGTGTTTGTGTGCTTGTATTTGTGTTATTGTTTTTATTATTATTCCGCTGCGCACTAACCGAATTGTAGCAAGCACGCGAACAAATTTCGATCAAACAACGAAACACTATTCACCCCCCTCTCTAGTGGCCACCGAGGTCTTAACAACTACCACCAATGCAATAATCTCTTTCCAACCGGTATATGTCCCTAGGGTGATTTGGATATTTCCCACACTATGTTGATCCCCTACCTCTTGTACAACTTTATCTTTGCTTCTAGTCATTCATGTGTAAGCTTGTATTTGGTCCTATACCGGCAAAATAGTGAGGGTCTACTCTTGTTGTGGATGATCTATCACTGCTTGGTTATCCTCCATCTTGTGACTATGAGATCCCTTTTTCCTTGTTTGAATAGTCCACTTCCACTTCTCTACCTTACCATCATCAGGGCATTCATGACCACTATCCGAAGCATCTCGTTGGTCTTTAGGAAGAGATTTTGATGATTGAATAATAGTATTCTCACCCTTTCCCAGATCAGGGGGTACATCAACGCCATCACCGCCAATATGAGAGCTAGCACCGACCCCCTTGACAATAACTAGTTGCTCATCACCCGAGGCCAGCAATACCACAACATATACCACTCCATCATGTGATTGTTCATTTGAGGTGACCAAATCATCTGCATCCGATATCACCAAGTTCTGATCAAGGGTCACCTCTATCATTGGTTGTGGATTCTTGGGTTGAGATCCTTGCCCAGGTTGTTGACTACCCATGATGTCACATTGCGATTGATATTGTTCCATACACTAGCAAGTTAGACAAAATTTGAATTTAGGATGGAAAGATCGACCTCCATTCCTCTAGGTACCATTGTAGGGATAACAATGGGTGGTTCTCGTGTAATGTCCACTTCCATAAGAACTATGACATAGTTAATATGCTCCAGTTTTCGTGTCAGTTGGTTAGTGTTTAATGGTCAATCAAAGAGGCTAGCTTACCCAATACGCATACCATCCAATACTCCGATAGAAGATTATAAATTTAAACCCAAATAGGTAGACAATGAAGTGCCTCTCGCTAAAAGAAGAATTGTTTCAGTAAGTGTTTCATGTACAGAGGACACTCAAGCGCAATATATAGACCACCTCATAGGACTTTCTCGCAATCAACCACACTTTTGAATTTGAGCATAAGCCACATTGTCTTACGAGCTTGAACATCATAATCAACATTCCACTATTTTTGTCATGGCATGAATAGCTCGCCAACCTAGAAAACGTCCAACAAAGCGTCATATCAAGCTATCACCCAGTGCCTCCTTAATGGTGTCCACATCATCCATCTCGAGGGGAACTCGTTCAGTATTTTGTTGCAAAAAATGCAACGCATTCTCTTGCTCAAACAATTTGTTTGTTAAGAAAAGATCATACCACTTCTTCTTCCCTTCATTGCCACTCAGGGTTTTACTAGGTGTCGATTGTCTCAGTTCCCTTGGTGATTGAGCCACTATAGCCCTCCTCGCTTCCACCCCCTACCCTTGTTCCTCACCATCTATGGCAAGAAAGTGAAGAAGGTAAATAGAGGAGATCATTTCAAATAGATGAAAATTTGGATGACACTAATAAACTTCCAAAATTGTTAAGATGCTTTAGGCAAAGAAGGTGAATTACTCATTGGAAATAACACCCAAATAGGAATATAGTAATAGGCCTTGATATAAGAGTCCAACACTCCAAGAATTCAAAGGAAAAAAGAGTGATGAAAATCAATATGACAAGACAATAATCCAACCCCAAGTCTCGGCTTTATTCCACTGTCAATACCAAAATTGTTGGATGATAAAGATGCCACCAAGATTTGCCTTATTTCAGACACTATAGTTGATTGTCCCTTATAGGTATCTCCATGTGATAGCAGCAATCCATGTCACCAAATTTGTAGGACACCAATGATAATGTAACTCTTCTCCTACATCTCCCATCATGAGTAGTGAAAGACCTATCGGCCAGTGCTGGCCAACACCAAAGTCTGCTCTGACCAACCCAAAGGTCCACTCCAGCATAACCAACAAGTGTCACCAACCCCTCCATTCAATCCTTAGAAGAAACCTTTCACTCAACGAATAACTCAACCCATGCAATTTTATCATTGTTGAAAACTAGCATCTCCCCTTGCCAGAGAGAAGGGAGAGTAGCTCAGTAGATCAAGATAATCCAACAAATTCACCTTCATCTCCTCCCTAGAGAGAAGGGAGAGTTTCAATCTTTAAATGTCTCTCAACTTTAACAATTCACAACTTTATTTAGATATTGTTTAGATATACTTAAGAAAGATGTACAATCTGATGAAGCTACTATAAGATATCAATTATCTGAAGAAAAATTAAATTTTAGGAAAATGAATTTCAATGGAAGAGAAGCAAATGAAATACTTTCATAAAAATTCTTGTAGAATAAAAAAAATAGATCTTTCATTCTCTGCATGTTATATCATAAAATAATAACCTTATTAAATCTTCAAAAAAGTCCCATTTATTTTGAAGTTTTTAGGGATTGATTTATACATTTGTAAAGTCATGCGGTATAAATGACCAATATGTCTTAAATAATATAAATGACAAGTTAATGAATTGCAAATATAAATGTTTTCTTAATATTCCTTTTGATTTAACTTCTCAAAAGAGAAATAATATTTCATGTTTTTTTTTGTCATTTTCAGTTATTATATATTTTTATATTTATTCTGTCGTTCATTTGTAATAGTTGTGTTAATTCTTTGAAAGTTAAAAAATTACCTATTTTATAAGATTAGTGAATACTAAATAATATAGTAATTCAATTCAAAATGTTTTTAGCATTAAAATTTACTTTTTTGTTAGGTTTTATAAAACTAAAGAACTAAAATAAAATTCTAGTAGTTAAATGCTAATGAACAATGCAATTTGTAAAGTTATTATTTTTATTTATTGCACAACATGACTACTTAAATCTATTACTTCTAGCACGTTAAAAAAAAATCTAATAATAAAATTTTTAGTAACTTTAAAAAAGGAATGAAGGAATTTACCCTTCATGTATTTTTTTAGTTTATTTTATTATCATCTAAATTAGGCAGACAAAAAAGAAAAGAAAATTTAAGCACCTAACAAACAAAACATTGAATATCATTCATTTCTACCATATTTATGGAGAAAAAAAAAATAAAAAAATGCATTCTCTTTATTTCCTCCTTTTAAAAAAGAAATTCAATTGTATTAAAATATTTCCTAAAATTAAATAATTTTAGCAATTATAATTTTATTCATTTAACGTTGTTGCAGATTCCAATCGCACACACATTCGAACCGAGTCAAATCTGTTCGACTCACCCATGCGTCGACCGTAGAGCCCAAGACATCTCATCCTGCCACATCCCTACGTAGCTCGAGGCAGCATCCTCCACCTGGTTGATGCTTAAAGAACTCCTTCTCTGGGACTCAAACATCCAATCAATAGAACAATTCCATCGTGTGCTTCATGCCTTCATCAATTCACCAGAAACTCACTATGAGCTGGAGGACAACAAGTCCCCATCGAACCAAGTGGCTCAAACAAAAAATTGGCAGCCCGATTGTCCTCTCTTGGTTCTCATCTAGTCATCTATTATTCACTCGAATTATGATATAGATTTAAATATAGTTAGTCCCTCGAAATAATCCAGTGATTAGTACAGTGTAAATGCTACTATAGATAGATAAGAGTTGAATATCAACGTGAGGTCTAAAATTTTCATCCGAACTCAAAAGCTCTCCATTGTCCTCACAAGATAAATCACAGAGGGCTCTATGGGCCTTAACGTGGTGGTCAAGATACATGAAGATCATTTGAATCCAAGAAAGGATTTTAGACCTCCTCCAAAATCGATCCATGTCACTTTTGCAAACACCGTCATGACTTAACCATCACGATATCTTTGAGGGGACGACAACGCAACCTCCAATTTGATGAAGAAATGCGCTATTTATGTCAAACAGGAAGCAGGATCTTACACCATACCAAAGTCTGGAGTAAAATCCATCGTTCTACCCACTGCTCTATAAATACAAGTAGTGGGGCAATGTAACGCAGTTTGCCATTTTAGCTGTCTTTTTTAGCTCTGTTTCTTGTACTTTCTCGAATGAGTTGAATTTCTTGCAATTTAAGATCTGATCGTTTGTTCTTTTTGTGCGTGTAATTTTCAACTTCATAATCCAAAAGAAAGACGGCGTCCAATTTCATTGCGAATGGCGACGACTTGAAGGAGGAGGAGCACAACTTCCACCACCATCACCAAGGACCGTCGCCGCAGGGTGTAAGGTGGACTTTGTCGACCAACTCCTCCTCGTCCTCCTCCTCTGCCTGCGGTGCTGGGACGACTATCCTGCGGTGTGAAAAATTGTTTTTCTCAATGAAGACATTAAGGAAACAATATACATGGTACAATCGAAGAACTTTGAATCTGAAAATTCAAAATTCATAGTATGTAAATTGAAAAAAGCTCATTTATAGTTTGACACTGGTATCAGTGATACAGGAAATTTGATTAGATGGTTATTTCATTTGGTTTTATAAAAAAACCTCATGGATCAATGTATATATGTCAAATTTTGTTAGAGCAAGTTTATCATAGTAGTTATGTATGTGGATGATATTTTACTAGTTTGAAATTGCAAGCAACTATTGCATGATACTAAATAATCTCTATCAAGAAACTTTGAAATGAATGATCTCTAGAGACACTTGTATCAAAAGGTGATAGATTTTGCTCATAATAGTGTCCATGACTTGAATTTGAGATAAGAGAATGTATAAATTCCATTATGCATCAGCTACGGTGAGCCTCGTATATGCCCAAGAGTATACATGTTCAAATATTAAATATATAATAGGGATATTAGGCAGATACTTAAGCAACCATGAATAAGAGCTAGGCATGTTTATCGGTTCCTCGGTTCTGGTTCCGATTCGATTCTAATCGATTTCAGATCCGTCGACGTTGGAACCGATTGGAACCGGTTCAAAATTAGTTCCGAACCGGTTTCGGTTCCAAAGTTTTAACTTTAAAACCAATTCAATCCGTACCGATTCAGAAACGGTTCAGGACTATTTTCCTCGAACTTGAGCTTCCAAATTCATCTATTGCGTCAGTGATTCTATTCTTTTTTTTCTGTCTCAAAATAATCTTGTAGGTATGTTAGCATGCTAAGAGTTTCCACCCTTAAATTAGCAATCGGAACCAGATCCAAATCGGAACCCGAATCGATTATGAAACAGTTCCGAACCGATTCCGAATCGGTTTCGAAATCGATTGGAACCAAACCAAACCGGAATCAAAACAGTTCCGGTTCGATTCCAGAGCCGGTTCATCTGAATTGGTTCCGGTTCTGAATTTAATGGATTGGTTCCGACTCGATTTCAGATCGAACCGGGCCGTTAAGCATGTCTAATAAGAGTATTGGAAAGCAATAAAAAGAGTTATATGATATTTATAGAAAATCAAAGAATTCATGCTCACGTATAAGAGATCTAATCATTTGGAGGTGATTGAATATTCAAATGTAGATTTTTGTGAGGTGCTTAGATAGCAAGAGGTTCACTCTAGGGTATATCTTTATATTGGCAAGCAGAGTTGTCTCTTGGAAAAGTATCAAACAGAAGTTAATAGTCACCTCAACAATGAAGGACAAATTAATAGCTTATTATGAGGCATCCAAATATGGAATTTGAGTGTAAAATTTTATCATTGGACTAAAGATTATGAATGACTTTGACAACCCATTAAAGATTAACTACAATAATAAATATGCAAAATTTTATGTCAAAAATAATCAAAGCTCATCGCACATCGACATAAAATATCCAATGGTCAAAACAGAAATTCAAAGTGATCAAGTACTGATAGAGCATATTCTGACAAATTCCATGCTAACGGATCCAACCAAGGCTTGACTATCTAAACTTTTTTTATCAGTTTGTGATAAGTATGAGGGTCCTTTATATGGATGAAGTGTCCATTTAATCAGAGTTTCTATTTGTTATTTGGTTATCTATCTAATGAACACATGTACATTTTATTTCGTTTATCGTATGAATTTAAATGTTTGATACATGTGTATATTTCATTTGACACTCTAAATAAAGTCATCATGATTGAGATTTTGTGATTTACTAGTGCAGTCTAGCATGTAGTATTTGTAAATATGCTATTGGACTCTATTTAGAGTCATAAAGTACATTTATTGATACTACTGGTACTTTTTCTACCTAATTCCCAATAGAAGAGTTAGCAGGTGACCCGTGACCCGTCCCCAAAACACCTGGTTCAGCCAAAGGGGAAAAGGAGAAACAGTTCGGGCGAGAGTTAGACGAAGCCATTGGTACGGGCGAGAGTTATCAGAAGTCATTGTCACGGGCGAGAGTTAGACGAAGCCATTGGTATGGGCGAGAGTTGGACGAAGCCATTGACACGGGCGAGAGTTATCGGAAGTAATCGACACGGGCGTAAATACTCGAGGTCATCGGCACGGACAAGTAGCGAGAGCCATCGGCACGGGCGAATGCTAGAAGCAAGAGACGCAGGTGGAAAAGAGGTGGAAGACACTTCGCTAATAAAGGACTAGGAACTGGTTCAACTGGGCAAGTCCAGAGGCCAATGGGATGGAGGAAGGGTCAACTCAATCCAATCGACGTGAAAGAAGTTTGGTACGGGAAAAAGGAGAATTGGTTCGATTTTAGGAGAAACCCTAAGGCTAGGTCACCTATGGTATAGGGGCCTAAGTTAACTTCACCCAAAGCAGAGGGGTGAGGGAAACAGTTTAACCTCGTTGCCTGAAAAGTAAAGGGAAAGGTGCTATGCAGCGGGGGCCCCACGCAATATTTGGGGGAGTCCTCGTTCCTCATATTTGTAACAGAATTGTTCTCCAGGAGGAGGTGGTGGCCACGTGTACGATGGAGATAATTCGCGACGTTACGTTGAAGGAGGAGGAAAGATAAAAGGGAGAGAGGGAGGAAAGAGGGGGGGATCGATCCACTAGCATTGGCATCCAGCAAGAGAGAAGAGGAGACGAGAGAAAAGGAAGAACGGTCTTGCCGGAGAAGGAGGCCGGAGATCTGCTGTTTGTTAAGTCTCTTGTATTTTC
This sequence comes from Wurfbainia villosa, assembly GCA_025175895.1. NCBI lineage: Eukaryota > Viridiplantae > Streptophyta > Magnoliopsida > Zingiberales > Zingiberaceae > Wurfbainia > Wurfbainia villosa. Next base: position 59,837 of record JAKLTH010000226.1, on the reverse strand, counting down.
CTCATCTTGTAACATCATTGTAAGAGGTCCTTTCTCCTCCACCTTTGGAAATTTGCTTTCTGTAAAGGAGGATCTTCATAGTGAAAGTGCTTAGGCACTGCATCTGGTGAGAAACCTCACCCCCGTGGAGTAGGAATCCTTATTCCGAACCATGTTATATCTCGTGTCCAATCTCGATTCGGGTGTCGGTTTTTCGCTTTCATCTACTTCATTTTCTTATTCATCGATCGCTATCGGGAGAATACTCCGAGACTTCCTCATCGCCTCATCGCCTCATCGCTTCATCGCTTGAAAACGGAGCAACGGATTTTTCCCCGCACCCGCATCGCTTGGCGCCGCCTGTGGGAAACATTTGAGCCGACGTTGAGATGCAACCCAAGAAATGCAACAACCTGATATCTCTGCGGCGGAGGAGCGCCCCATCACCCTTCTACCATCGCAACTAAAGGCCTTAATGGATGATGCTATCACAGAAGCCCTCGCTAGAGAAAGGAGAAGGACCGGATATCTGCATCCGCACTCCGGGGAACCTTCTTCCAGAGATCCCCTCCCAGAAATACCTCCTCCCTCTCGTACCGCCGCCCATGGTGAGGTGTTGCCTGGAGGCGGACTCGGGGGAAGAACACCCCAGAATACTACGCCTTTCACCCAAACGCGCCGGGAGGAACAGGGTGAAAGTCAATCAACCAGACCTCTAGAGTTCTACGAACCTAGCCCCTTCACGATGGACATTCTTTCGGAGCTCCCTCCATCCTACTTCCGAAATCCTCAGGTCAGTAAGTACGACGGTTCGACGGATCCGGAAGAGCACATATCGCAATTCGACGGAGCGGCCTCGCTTCACTGTTATACTGACGCTCTCAAGTGTCGAGTCTTCCGGACCACCCTGATTGGTTCGGCGCAAAAGTGGTTCACTACTCTGCCACCGGGATCTATCACCTGTTTCGCTGACTTCCAGAGAATGTTCAGTCGAGAATTTGTCAGTTGTAAGGCGTATAAGCAAGACGCCTCTATGTTAATGCATATCACCCAGGGACCTTCAGAATCCCTTAGGGGGTATATCCATTAATTCACCTCAGCGGCTAGGGGAATCCCCGCAGCCCGATCTGAATCCTTCCGGGGTGCCATTCAGCACGGGCTGAAGGAGGGCCCCTTCCTTAGTTCCTTGCTGAGACAGCCTACGGATAGCTATGAAGAGCTACCGAGCCGCTGCAGTAGTTTATCCGAAGAAGAAGGATTAAGGGTGATGAGAGCGAGCTGCCGCTTGATCCCAATCGAAAGGGCTCGTCTGCTCCTCAAGCTCCCCTCGATGGGAGTATACAAGACCTTTTCACGAGGCCCGAGGCTTTGACAATGCTACTGGAGTTCGCCCGCCCGCCATTGCAAATCATGGTCAAAGTGCTTCCTCCCGTGAGGACTTGGAAAAATGTGAAATGGAGTTCTACGATCAATGTGGTCGCATAACGACCCTTGGGATATAGAGGGATCCCGCGTAATCCCCCAGCCCCGTTCTTCTGCCAATATCATACAGAGTATGATCACACTAGCAATCGATGTTTCAAGCTACAAGAAGAACTAGATCGCCTCCATGTTGCATATCCGCAAATGAGAACTGCACGGCGAGGCCCCGAACCAATGTCGCCGTCCGGGGCCGATAATCAACAACCTCGGTCACTTTCCCAAACGCCGTCCCGAGAGGTGGTCTCTCAAGAAGGTCCATCAGGTGAGGGCCCTTCCTCCTCTTCAGATGACCTTCCCCCTCGGGGAGTTATCCATGTGATAGCCGGAGGACCTACAGACGGGGACTCTAACAGGGCACGAAAGTCATACGCCCGTCTTATGGAGAGTTCGCATAAGCAGCGCCGCTGCTTGCTCGGGCGGAAGATCTGCAGGGTGTTCTCGCCTCATCTGACGCTTTGGTTATCCGTATATCCTCGGCTAATTATGAAGTGGCCCGGAGTGCTAGTTGATTCGAGCTCTGTCAACATCCTCTTCCAGAGGCCTTCTGCATCTGCAACTGAAATGCCCATAGAAAATGTGTCCACTCCTTTCGGATTCGCAGGCACATGGTCCACCTAACGGCATTTCATCGCTTTAACTCTGGGTGAAAAGCCCCGCCAAAAAAACTAGTATAATCCCTTTCCTTATCGTGGATGCTCCATCCACTTATAACGCTATTCGGGCGCCTTTCCTCACCCTTTTCAGCCGTGGCTTCCCGTATCACCGTGGTCAAATTTCCAAAGTGAGATAATTGGTGGGAGAAGTTAAGTGGAGAATGTAAGGCCTCCGAGTTGCTATGTGCAAATGGTTCGGACGATCAAAAGAAGGCCGAATCAAGACCTAAAAGGCAAAGTCATCATCGCGACGTCAAGCGTCTGGAGGAATTTCCCAAGGTGATAAGATAGAGGAGGGAGAACTGTGGAGATTGCTCGAAAGGCCACACTGATAGCACAACAGTTGGATATCAAAGGAGAGCCGTAGCTCGCTAAAGGAGAATGAGGACATCTTTGCAAGAGATGTGCATGATCTCACGTATCCATCCTCAAGTAGCGGAACACCACCTCAACATCATTAGAGGAGCCCACCTGGCCCAAATGTAAGAGGCGGCATATTTGGACCCGAGAAAGATAAGATCATAGCCGAGGAGGTGGATAAGCTACTAAAAGCGGGTCATGTAAAGGAAATCCAGCGAATGGGTTTCTAATGTAGTCTTGGTCCCCAAGCCTCTGGGCAATGGAGGATGTGTATCGATTTCGTGATTTGAATAAAGCATGCCCTAAAGATCGCTACTTGCCTCGTATTGATCAATTGGTGGATTCTCAGTAGGATATGAAGTGGTTTCCTAATGGATGCATATCGTGATATCATCAAATACCTTTGGCCAAGAGGATCGAAGAGGGTTAGCTTTGTGACCGCAGGGGATTATATGCCTATGTGGTCATGCCGTCGGATTGAAGAACGGCCATATATCACCTTTATGGACAAAATTTGCGAGAAAGGGAAGAATGTGGAGGTCTACGTGGATGACATCCTGGTCAAGTCGAAGGTCACTCGGAATTTAGTCAAGGACTTGAATGAAACCTTTGCTACGTTAAGACGATTTAATATGAAGCTAAACCCTAACAAATGCTTGTTCGGGGTAAAAGGTGACAAGTTCTTGGGGTACATTGGATCGAGAAGGGGTTGCAAGCCAACCCCGAGAAGGTGAAGGCCTTATGCAACATGAAATCACCTACTAACTGCAAGAAGAGACCCGTTGATGGGCGGGATTGTTTCTTTATCCCGATTCATAGCGGATCGGCGGACAAAGGGCTACCTTTCTTCAAGATCTTACGCAAAGCTACTAAATTTGTGACGATCAATGTGAACAAGCTTTCCAGAGTTGAAGAGATATTCGCCGACTTCAAGCTCGCTAAACCAATACAGAGGAGAACCACTATGGATGTATCCGCCGTCTCAGAAGGAGCCGTTAGTTCGGTATTACTGAAACAAGAAGGTTCTCACCAGCAACCTATTTACTATACCAGCCATATTCTGAAGGGGGCAGAATTCCGTTATACGGAGTTAGAGAAGCTGGCATATATCCTAGTGCTAACCGCCCGCAAACTGAGGCCATACTTTTTGGCTCATCCTATCACCGTTTTAACACACAGCGAATTGGGCAAGGTCGTCACTAAGCCAAATTTCTCGGGAAGGTTAGCCAAATGGGTGATAGAGCTAAGCGAGTATGATATACACTACCAACCTCGCACGGTCATCAAGGCTCAAGCACTCAGATTTCTGCCGAGGTACCTTGTGGTTCGGAAGAAGGTTCAGCTATGAAGGAGAGAGAACCAAAGGCATGGAATATATTCGTAGATGGCTCCTCAGGATCTACAGGCAGTGGTGTTGGTGTTCTATTAATTACCCCGGAGGGTGAAGAAACTCGATTAGCCGTTCGCCTGGAATATCGGGCATCTAATAATGAAGCGGAATATGAAGCTATCCTAGCGGGATTGCAGGCTGCTAAAGCGGTAGGGGCTTCTTCCATTGTGATCCACTCGGATTCCCAGTTGGTAATATCCCAACTTCAAGGTTCTTTTCAGGTTCGGAGGAAAGCATAAGTACTTGAAAGCTTTGAGAGAGAAAAGCTCAATTTCATCAAGTCCTCTTGAAGCAAATCCATGGAGCACAATGAGAAGGCCGATGAATTGGCTCGGATGGCTAGCGCTGTGGGAGGAATGAAATCATCGGAGACGATCCAGGCGAGAATTCACACTTCCTTAGCAATATGCAACATAGAGGGAGACGCACCCGAGTCAAGCATAATTCTTGATTGGAGAATCGATATCATAGCTTATTTACGGCACGGGAAGATTCCTGAAGGGAAAATTGCGGCATCTACTTTAATACACCGAGCCAAACGGTTCATCCTCTTAAATGAAGACCTGTACAAGACCTCTTTCACGACTTGTTAAAATGCCTAGGAAAGGAGGATGCGGAATGGGTAATCCGAGATCCATGAAGGATGCCGCACAAGAATCATTTAGAGGGAGAGCTTTAGCAAGAAAGACCTTGTTGGCGTGGATACTTTGGCCTACTCTTCGACTAGATGCGGCTCGTATAGTGCAAAGTTGCATCGCTTATAGCAACTGCTAGCAACCGTTACGGCGACCGGTGAGTTAATGAAAGCCGTAGTCTCTTCTGTCCTTTGATCAATGGGAATGGATATAGTGGGTGATGCCAGCGACACCTTCTGAAGAGGTTTTTATTGGTCATTTGTGGATTATTTTCCAAATGGGTGGAGGCCGAGCCCTTAGCCAAAATTCGAGAAAGCGTATCTGAGTTCTTATGGAGAAATATCATTTGTCGGTATGGTATCCCTCGAAAAATAGTCGGTGATAATGGGCGACAATTCGGGGAAAAGATTCAAGAATGGTGCCAAAGTCTCAACATTCACAAGTTTTCACTTGGTAGCTCACCCTCGGCGAATGGACAAGTGGAGGTAACTAACGGGATCCTCATTCAAGGATTAAAGACCAAGTTGGGTGCTCGAGAGAGGCGGGTGGAAGAGCTACGGGCATCCTGTGGGCCTGCTCGAACCACACCTAAGGCGTGACAGGAGAGACTCCTTTAGTTTGGTATATGGGGCGGAGGCGTTATTCCGATTTGAAGTTTTGTTGGATAGCGCTCGGGTAAAAGCATACGAGCGGATCGTAACCAACTTATCCAAGCAGAATTAGATCTGGTGGAGGAAAGGCGGGAGATGGCCCGGAGGCGAGCAAAATTTTACAAGCAGAGAGTTCAGCGAGCCTTTAATAAGAAAGTGGTGCCTCGGAGATTTCAAGAAGGAGATTGGGTTTTGCGTAAGGTCAATCCCGCTGGAGATCCTGGAAAGTTGGCTCCCAACTGGGAGGGACCTTCGAGATCTTGACTGCGTAGCGATATTATCGAAGGCGACCAAGGCAAAGAGCTTCCACGACCTTGGAACGCCCTTCACTTGAAGCTCTTTCACACTGTATGAGAAATATGAAATAGAAAGGGAGAAATTATGAAACTCAGAGGGGGTGTTTATTGAATTGATTATATCGATGGAATGACAAATGCTCTCTAAATTTCATTAAGGGATTATTTACAAGGGCAATACAGTATTACCAATGAGTATTGAAGGAAAAAAGCGAAAAGCGAAGGAAATTCCCGTTTGAAATGAGATATTGTATTACAACTTAAATCGTTCGGGAGGATAACGTTTGAACCCAGCCTCCCAATTTAAAGAAAATGAAGGATAAGTTGGAGGAGGCAATCCCTGGGCGGCATATTGTCTAACTGCGTCATTAAATCCATCCTGATAAGTGGCGCGCATTAAAATAACGAGTCGCTCTGGCGGTTCGGGTGATCGAGGCCGTTCTCGATCTTTGCCTCTCGCACCTTTCTTCTTGTTGTTCGCGAAGGTTTCGGCCTTACGTCCACATAGCGCCGTGACACCTCCATAATTGCGTCGGCGGTGGAAACATCATCGGCTCAGAGCTTTGGTCTGCTTTGCACAAGATGCGTCGATCTCCACCATATTTCCGGCGCATAGAGGCGAAATCCCTTCCAGCGAATAAGATCTGGTCGGGACGAGTTCAGTGTTCATCCTCTGAAGAAGTCTCTTCTGCGTGAAGCGGGCATGAGCATGCGCCGGAATTTATAAGGAGAGTTTTCTTGTACCTCCTTACACAAGCGGATCACGGAGGTCCCTATCTTATCTGTGCTCGTTGGTATTGAACTTGAAGCGGCGATGGTGTCCGTCTGTTGCTTCCCCTTGAGGAGCCTCTGCTACCCGCCTCGAAGGCGTAAGCTCTTGAGCTGAGGATGATTCCGTGTCAAGAAAATTTGATGGGATTTCCTGCTGAGGGACAAGTGGCCCCGCCCCCGAACCTGGTTGTTCCTTTAATATTGCGATAATGTCAGCATCTTTTTGAATTTGCTGGCAAGCTTCAGTTAGTTGCTCCTGGCACAAGCGCAATTGTTGTGATAGAAGTTGTTCTCGATCGAGCATTCGCCAAGTCTTCCCGTTCTTTGCGCTCCCATTCTTGAGCTTGGGTTCGATATTGATGAAGGGAGCAACCCAATTCTTGATGATTGGTCGGCCTACATAGGTTGAGGAGAAAAGAAATGGGTCGATTAAACAAAGATAAGGAAGTTGACTAAGAAAGCGTGCAGTCAAGCATGATCGAGGCCTTCCATCAGTCATCTCCTCTAAGTTCGAGATCCAAGACTCACGGGAGAAAGGGAGGAAGATGGGACGGATGGCGTCGAAGGGTGAATTTCACCGCAAAGGGAGAATGGGCGGTATTCATTGGTGGAGAACGGAGAGAGGAGGAGTCTCATTCAAAAGGCCCATGGAAGTGGTGGTCAAGGATGGCATATCCAGGAGATGAGGTGGAATAGGCGTCGTATGTTTGTCAGGAGATGAAGTCGGAAGGAAAGATGGAAGGAGGCTGATCGGAGGAGGGTTCTGGAGAAGATGAGATGATGAGCACCGGGTCGGGAAGCCTTCAATGGATTTTAGAAGCGGATGGACCACAGTTAGGGTCCACGAGGAAGGAAGGACTCTTGAGTGATAAACAAAGGAGGTGGCGGTGAAGGAATATCAGCCATGGGTTCGAGAGAGGAATAACGGCGAGGAAGAGAAGAAGGCGAGGATGGTATAACCTCTGTCATTGGCATGAGGGCATCTCCTTCCCGGATGCCTCCCAGTTCTGCGAGGAAGAAGAGGGCGATTCTCAATATCGTTGTAAGGAGGCAAAGGGAAAGTTAGGGCTTATGCGGTAGGAGGAAGTGAAGAGGGATGATGACCCGGCTTCGGGATGGGAGTAGCGAAAGTCGCGAAGGAGGAGAGGGAGAAACGGCGAGGTGATTCTGTATGGTGGTGATTGAAGGAGGTGAAGAAGAAGAAGAAGCTAAGGGTGGTGATACCCTGCGATTCATTTAGTGGCCCGCTATTTCTGGAAGAAGGTGGAATGCATCTCGGATATCTGAAAATAACGAAAAGGCGAGGAAGGAAGAAAAGATAGAAGAAAGCGAAATTTGGCGGAGGAGCAAGCGAGTGAAGAAGAAGGAAACCAAAAGGCGAGGGGATGAAGGTAGCGCGGAAGAAAGCGAAGCGAAAGGGTCCCTATAAAAGGAGGAAGAATGGGCTTGCGGTTAATGGGCTTCAGTAGTAAAAGGGAAAGAAGGATTTATTTTTCCTAAATAGCCCATTATATATGAGATGCTATCCCCACAGAGCGGAAGTTTATCCCCGTGTGGTGGTGGAACGGAAGAACCGAGACTCCTCGGTTACTATTTACTCTATATATGAGATGCTATCCCAGAGCGGAAGTTTATCCCCGTGTGGTGGTGGAACGGAAGAACCGAGACTCCTCGGTTACTATTTACTCTATATATGAGATGCTATCCTCATGAGAGGAAGTTTATCCCCGTGTGGTGGTGGAACGGAAGAACCGAGACTCCTCGGTTACTATTTACTCTATATATGAGATGCTATCCCAGCCTAGCGGAAGTTTATCCCCGTGTGGTGGTGGAACGGAAGAACCGAGACTCCTCGGTTACTATTTACTCTATATATGAGATGCTATTCCCGCAGAGCGGAAGTTTATCCCCGTGTGGTGGTGGAACGGAAGAACCGAGACTCCTCGGTTACTATTTACTCTATATATGAGATGCTATCCCATGAGCGAAAGTTTATCCCGTGTGGTGGTGGAGCGGAAGAAGAGACTTTTGTTACTATTTACTCTATATATGATATGCTATCCCCGCAGAGCGGAAGTTTATCCCCGTGTGGTGGTGGAACGGAAGAACCGAGACTCCTCGGTTACTATTTACTCTATATATGAGATGCTATCCCCGCAGAGCGGAAGTTTATCTCCGTGTGGTGGTGGAACGGAAGAACCGAGACTCCTCGGTTACTATTTACTCTATATATGAGAAGCTATCCCCGCAGAGCGGAAGTTTATCCCCGTGTGGTGGTGGAACGGAAGAACCGAGACTCCTCGGTTACTATTTACTCTATATATGAGATGCTATCCCCGCAGAGCGGAAGTTTATCCCCGTGTGGTGGTGGAACGGAAGAACCGAGACTCCTCGGTTACTATTTACTCTATATATGAGATGCTATCCCCGCAGAGCGGAAGTTTATCCCCGTGTGGTGGTGGAACGGAAGAACCGAGACTCCTCGGTTATTATTTACTCTATTTATGCATATTGCTATCCCCGCAAAGCGAAAGATATCCCCGTGTGGTGGTGAAACGGAAGAACTGAAATTCCTCGGTTATTATTTGCCCTATGTCTCAGTTGCTTGTATTAATTAACTTTATATGGTTGTATTCTTGTGCAATAGCAGAGTCGGCTCGTCTAAGGGGTCTATATACCCAGCAGATTGAAAAGACGGGAGAGCCGAAATATGCCCCAAATTACACATAAATACAAAAGGAGTAAAGAGTAGTACAACTCAGAAGGTCCTGGAGGAAGGAGATAAACTAGGGAAGTTCGATGATACGGGAGAACTGCATACTCCCAGCCATCTACAAGGAGAAACAACAAGAGAAACCCTAATACATCTAGGGTATTACAATTCTTTGTTAGGCGGAACGGATGGAGTTTCTTTGCGTGATGGGGTTGTATGATGGTTGAAGATAAAAGCTTCAAGAAGATTTGCTTGGACAGTTCTTTTTGGGACCCGATCAGTTGTTGGCGCAGGGAACGATTGTTGGCGGAGGTTTCCTCTAGCTGTTGCTGTAAACACTTCACTTGTTCCTCCAAGATGACTATGTACCGGCGGTCATTTATCTGTTCTTTAGAAGGCGAGGAACTGCTGCCCTGTTCCGATATTCTGTCCATGACAAGCAAAGGAAAAACGAGAATGGTGGAAACTATCAGGTAAAGGTCGGTGGATTTTTATAGCAGCGAAGGGGAGGAACGCCTTTATTGGTAGAAGAGGTAGGGACCATAAATTCCAATAAAGAAAGGGAAACGTGGAGGCGGCAGTGGGAAGGTCGACGGGCAGACAACCGTAATTAAGAGGGTCAGAATCCCTGAGAACTGACAGAAAAGTGTGTGTTCGGATCCGGGTACCATCCTTCTGAAAACAGAAACCTTACTTCTACCGAAAAAAAAAAGAAGAAGGAGAGACAAAAGCAGATATCATTTTCCTTCTTTGTTTCATTAATATATTTGAAATAATTACATTGGCTTGATTTATACAGACTTTCCCCGATTACTCTTGACAGATGAGACGGGAGATGTCTCTTTGGGGGGAGAAGGAGCCAATACAACTCTGAAGCGTTCGCCTTGGGGTGGAGGAAGAACTGTTGGACCTTCATCGAAAGGGGAAGGACAAGTCCTCGCCAAGGAATCGCACGAACGCCAATCTTTGGCGTGAAGTGGGGAAGATCGTGCCGCATGAGGATCTCCCACCGTATACTCCCACGTGAAGGGAGGATTCCACACCCTGTTGCGGAAGGAGGGGAAAGGAGCGCGGAAGGATCTCTCATTGGAGGGGTGGGAGTTGACCGGAAGGCGGAAAAGGTAGGGGATGGAAGATCAAGTGGCGGTTGGACTGGTCTTGAATCATCATCCTCGTGAGACCCAAATCCTGTATTTCAAAAGATTCTGATTCCGAAGAAATTTCAATGGGATGCCCTGCTGAAGCCATGATGGTAAGATAACAGGACGAAGACAAGGGGGACGAAGGATTTATAATGGAAGGAGAATGGCGAAAAAGTTCTGGGGAAGGGGGAGAAGACGAAGAGGTCAAGACATCTTTTAAAGCGGGGAGGAAGGATAGGGAAAATCAACGGGCAAAAGGCCATTTAAAGGGACGTCCGAACCAAAATCGAGACGGATGTGGATACTAGTAGGCAAAATTCCGTAAGAGAGCCCCCGAGCCAGCCAGGCGATGGCGTTATGTGGTACGGGTAAAGAAATGACAAGGGGAAGCTCAAAATTGGCCCAGAAACCCCGACTCGTTAGGGAACCCGCAAGGACAGACATATTGATAAAAGTCAGCTCTTAACAGTAAAGAAAAAGTTATTACAGAAAAGACAGTACTGGAGGTTACAGTTCAAATCGTTCGGGGGAACAATTAGCCAACGCCGCTACAGGATCTAAGTAACTAGTGTTCGCGCCAGGAGGCGGATATCCTTGTTCGGCGTTTTGAGCCACAGCCCCCTCGAAACCTAATATGAACAAGTCTACTCCCTTCTTGACGTATCTGCTCTTGAGTCGACTTGCTCCTTGATTGATTTTGACCTTTGGGCTAGTTGGGCTCATTTGTCACTTGATTCGATCGCCGAGCATCTTTCTCGGTGGCGCTGTATGACTGTTGACCCACAGTAAGAGCTTCATGATATTCTTGATGAAGAAGGGCTTGCTGCTGAGCCATTGTGGACAAGGTTTGAGGAAGAGCTGCCACCAGGGAAGAGAGCTCCGCGCATTTCTCTGTACAAGATTTCCTGGTGGCCTCCCAAGCTTGACGCTCCAATTGGAGCCTGGAGCGCTCCTGCTGAAGCTGTAGGATGGTGGTTGAGGATTTTGCAGAGTCAATCATGGCATCTCCCAGGTGCCCTTTATACTCCCTCAGTTCCCGCGCCAATTCATCTATCTGTTGCAGCTCACTAGACTGGAGGAAAATCCGCTGCTCCAATTCCTCATTCTTCTGCTGCAGCTCTTCTTTCTCACTCTGAAGCAGAGCCACTTGCATCATTGCGTCTTCGCATTGGCCCCTCATATCCTTTTCTTTCGCCTCTTGCTCGCTCAGTTTCTGGACGAGCTTTTTCTGTTGAGACACGGCGGCGAAGTGGCGAGTTTCCACAGTTGATTGGAATCGGGCCAGATGGGTTATCATACTACTATATTGGGTGGCGGCCTGAAGAAGAACAAGCCAGTATATGAAAATAGGCAGGGTGAAGAAGAAACGAAGAAACAATAGATACCTCCTTGATGTAGTTTGCCTACTTGTTCGCACAAGGGCCTGGCCCCGATTGATTGAAGAACTTCACCTCGAAGGATGCCGAATTTTCAAAGGATCCTAAAGTGGCCCTTGGAGGAGCAGGAATAGAGGTTTTCCCTTGAGAGGCGGAAGGTCCGATACAACGAAGGGGAACAGGAGCCGCTCTCGGGTCGGAAGGTTTGGGAGCGGGGGGAAGTTCTGTAGGAAAGGATGGGGGTGAATTCTGGGCAGACGGGGAAGAATGTAAAAAATGGGAGGGGGAATCCTCTCCTTGAGGGGATGAAGAAGGGGCAGGGGAAGTATTGCCTCCTCTCCTTGGTTCATAGATGGATAGGGAACGAGCCTCTAACTGGTCCGAAGATGAGGGAGGAAGAGCCGAGGAACTCGAGGCTCCTTTCTTGATAAGCCGTAGCTTTTTACGAGGAGATGATGGAACTGCGGTTGATTTACCTCTTTTGGTCGAGGTTTTCTTCTTCTTCTCGGCCTCAATCGCCTCTCCTTCTACCAAAGCCTTCTGCATCAGGTTATCTGCAAGGTATGTTGTCAGGAAAGATGAATAACACAGAAATGAAGTCCTATTGCCCGTTAAATAGCACCCTACCTACAGCAACCGAAGTTGTTAGAGGTAGAGGAGACAATCCAAAATGACGCAAGAGGGGAGTCTCTAGCAGCTGGTTCGAACAGTAGTGTAGCTCTCCTAAAACTCTATACACCTCCGGGAAAGGACATTTGGTCCTCATGTCCCGGAAGGAAGGTAATTCGGGAAGGTCTACCTTCCAAGTATCAGAATAAGGTAAAGACTCAGGAAGTTGTACAAAGAAGTATAGTGCTTCCCAGCCCTTGTGGGAAGTAGGCAGGTTCACCAGAAATTGGCAGTCTGAATGACTAGACAAATAGAAGAGGCCTGCCTTAGAAGACTTTAATTGGAAGAAGCAATGGAATAGTTCTGGGGTCAAAGGGAGGTTCAAATGTTGGAACACTATGTGGGCTCCCGATAGAATTCGGAAGGAGTTGGGGGTGAATTGGTTCAGGGGTAATCCATAGAAGTCTAGAAGGTCCAAATAGATCGAGGGTACCGGCAGGGATGGGCCGTTAAGAAATTGTCGAGAAAAAGCGGAGGAGGGTTGTGAGGTCGATGTATTTTAGTTGTGAAGCAGCATTTTATAGAGGGGGCTATGTAGTCGTTCTTAATGTTAAAAAAGTAATGGTTGCAATCTAATTGAGTTACGGTGTGTTCGTACCAGGCAGGTGGAAGGGTGGTCCTAGGAGCCATGGGTGTTAAACTAAGCAGAGCACTTACTCGGGGGAAAGGGAGAATCGCGTGAAAAGGGGAGGACTGGATCGCCGAAACACCGCCGGTAAAAATCACGGAAGAAGGAGAACAGACTGGATTGTTAGGCCCGCTAAATGATACCTAAGAGGAGAAGGCGGAGGTTTATATAGGGTTTCCCGTGACGATTCAATTTCACGGAGAGAGAAGGAGAAGCGGAGCCCATGGGCCCATCGGGCCGCCTCGAGGGCACACAAGGGAGTTATAAAGGAAAAGGTGGATTCAAACGGAGGAATGAAGAATAGGACATAAACTTTACGCACATTTGGAAAGTCAAGCTTATAACTTCGCTTGACTATTTTTCAGGGTTGACTAATGATACTACTGGTACTTTTTCTACCTAATTCCCAATAGAAGAGTTAGCAGTGACCGTGACCGTCCCCAAAACACAGTTCACCCAAAGGGGAAAAGGAGAAATATTGAGCGAGAGTTAGGCGAAGCCATTATGTACGGGCGAGTTATCGAAGCCATTAGCGCACGAGAGTTAGACGAAGCCATTGGTACAGGCGAGAGTTGGATGAAGCCATTGACACGGGCGAGAGTTATCGGAAGTAATCGACACGGGCGTAAATACCCGAGGTCATCGGCACGGACAAGTAGCGAGAGCCATCGGCACGGGCGAATGCTAGAAGCAAGAGACGCAGGTGGAAAAGAGGTGGAAGTCACTTCGCTAATAAAGGACTAGGAACTGGTTCAACTGGGCAAGTCCAGAGGCCAATGGGATGGAGGAAGGGTCAACTCAATCCAATCGACGCGAAAGAAGTTTGGTACGGGAAAAAGGAGAATTGGTTCGGTTTTAGGAGAAACCCTAAGGCTAGGTCACCTATGGTATAGGGGCCTAAGTTAACTTCACCCAAAGCAGAGGGGTGAGGGAAACAGTTTAACCTCGTTGCCTGAAAAGTAAAGGGAAAGGTGCTATGCAACGGCTTGGGGGGCCCCACGCAATATTCGGGGGAGTCCTCGTTCCTCATATTTGTAACAGAATTGTTCTCCAGGAGGAGGTGGTGGCCACGTGTACGATGGAGATAATTCGCGACGTTACGTTGAAGGAGGAGGGAAGATAAAAGGGAGAGAGGGAGGAAAGAGGGGGGGATCGATCCACTAGCATTGGCATCCAGCAAGAGAGAAGAGGAGACGAGAGAAAAGGAAGAACGGTCTTGCCGGAGAAGGAGACCGGAGATCTGCTGTTTGTTAAGTCTCTTGTATTTTCCTCATCTTGTAACATCATTGTAAGAGGTCCTTTCTCCTCCACCTTCGGAAACTTACTTTCTGTAAAGGAGGATCTTCATAGTGAAAGTGCTTAGGCACCGCATCTGGTGAGAAACCTCACCCCCGTGGAGTAGGAATCCTTATTCCGAACCACATTACATCTCGTGTCTGAATCTCGATTGCTGGTGTCGGGTTTTCGCGTTTCGTCTACTTCATTTTCTTATTCTTTACTGATCGCTGTCGGGGGAGAATACTCCGAGACCTCCCTCATCGCCTCATCGCCTTGAAAACGGAGCGAACGGATTTTTCCCCCGCACCCGCATCATTTATGATTTGCTATTATAGTTTAACATAAAGTGTTTGGAAACATGATTGAGATTTCTTTTGGATCACAAAGAGGACTGGTGAAGAATTAGTATATGTAGATTACATTTCACACAATTCTCATGCTACACATCCATATCTAAATTATGTCATAATAAAATTGGTTTGTAATTATTGATGGGTCTTGTTATAATTTTTACACTAACTATGATCTCTTTAGTACTATACTAATAAAGTTCATGAACCATATTATTTTACGGTATAAGAAATTTTGAGCTCAACTAAGGAATTTTAATTATGTATTTTATATAGAATCATATGTAATCGAAGTGAGAGATTATTGGATTTAATTTTTTAATTGGTGGGCTTACATGTTAATTTAATAACACACTTGATTGTGTCATAATGAATCAAGCTCAATAAAGTGATTTGATTGAAGAATTCGTGGGTTTGGAGATTATGTGTTTAGAACCCGTTAACTCGCAATATGTTACTAATGATGGACTAATAATAAATTCGGGCCCAATATATACGAAGGGTGTGGTTTTCGTAGAGATGAGTATTCTGATAGATCTTTGCACCTCCCATTAGCGAGGAATTTATGGTGTCATCATCCCAATACCCTATGGAACATCAGTCTATTATATTTATGCAAGATCTTTGAATTTTGCAAAGATGTTGAGACGATGACATTGTTGCTGCAATCAGGTCTATATATTTTTCTGTCATTATTTTTATGTTTATTCATTGTAAAATCGATGAAATTAGATCCTTAAGCATGAATTTATTTCGTGTCCCATGGATTTAAGAATACATGTTGTAGATTCGTGTTTCCATCAGTTTTATTCTATTGATTTATATATTATTCTATTTTAATTTTGTGTTAATTCTAGTGACATAAGTTAATTTGTACTCGACATGCCAACTTCTTTGAACATATTTGATGTTTTTCCACAAAAAAAAAAGTTAGCTTGTAGTAGAATTTCTAATGGTGATTTGAAAATTTTACTTGTCATCTAACAACTGATGATTTTGACTATTTTGAACTTGTTGAAACCAAAAAGGAGATATTTTAAAAAATTTATTCCAAAAGCTTATTATTAAAAGAAACTACAAGATGATTCTATAAATTAGTTTGTAGTATATTTTGATAAAGATTTTAAGTAGAGAGGGGAGGGGGTGGTAAAATAACAACTTTGAAAGTTTAAAGGACTTTTTTTTTAAAAGCGTAAGTAAACAACATGAATAAAATGAAGTTTTATAAATCATTAATTGTTACATTAAAATTACAGATAAAAAAGATTAAAAAAATCATGTGAAACCTCATAATATCATTTCCAACCCTATTGTAATCAATAGACTATATCTTCTATGAGGCATAAATATCATATCTAACTACTGAAAATGTAAGATGACTCTAAAGAACACAATGTTATATTACTGGACATAGCAATTTGGAGATGGAACATTGACTTTTTAATTTGACCAATATGTATTATGTTTTTGTTATAGGATAGCAATGAGTGATCTCATGTCTGTTGGGAGTGGATGTCTAGGAAAGTATATATATAGGAGGGATGTTGGGAATGACCCATTAGACATACTCATTGTGAACACCCATTTGGTAAATTACTTGGTGTCTATAAAGGTCTTATGCAAAATGAGCACAATGTTGGCACTAGTCTAATGGATGGTTAGATGAGCTAAATGGAGGTGAATAGTGATTGTTCGATTAATATAACTCTAGCTACAAATTTAGAATAAGAATTAGTGCAACACAACAAAAATAAAGACTTGCATATAATGTGGTTTCAAATATTCGTTCCTACTCCATGACTTATAACTCATCAGTGAGTCACTCCTAAAAATCCACTATCCTTTCCTTCACAAATTACCTCCAAAGGTGTAGAAGCCTTTTTACAACATAAACAACAATTGATCTTTGAGGAAGGCTCTTAAAGAGAATACAAAAGATGACTAAATAAGATCTATCCAATTTATATTTTGTTAGCATTCAGACATACACCTTGCTTCCCTTTATATAACCTTCAAGATCCACTTGTTATTTTGTTGATCTATTGTTGATTAGTCTACTAGATTCGCCATCAATCAATTGGTTTCTTGATCGCTTTAACCTGAGTTTGCCAATAGTTGCTTGAGTCGACTAGATTCAACCATTAGTTGAATACTCCACTATAGCCCTAGGCCATCTTACCATAGTAGTGCAACTTTATTAGATCAGGAGCTCCTTTCAACTTTTCTGTTATAACATTAGTCGATCAAAATTCTTCATTAGTCAACTAATCATAAATCAAACAACTACCCAGATAAACTCGACCATGAACAAAAATATTATATTTATTGGTTGACAACTTGAGTTAGCTCCTAAGTTAACTCAGTTCATCGATCATTTAGTCTTAGGTCTTGTCAATTGGAAGCTCAACTAAACTTATCCTAATGATTGAGTCTCACTTGACTAAGATTACCCTCTCTCAAGGATACATTCTCTCAACTCTTATAGCTCACATATTAGAATTTATCTTTCATAGTTTGACTTAGCCACCAAGGTCATCTCTCTTTAAGTTACTTGTCCCTTGAATGCATTGAGCCCGTAGATTAATGCATTATCCTTCATGTCTTACTACATAGTTTGCCTCCTCCAGTTGTCATCAAGGCTATGCTTTGATGCTTGTTTTGCAGTACTTCAGATGTCTCATACTATCATTCTTTGATTTCTAATGGAACTCAATTCATCGAGCTAACTAGCTTGGTCACATCAAGTCATATTTTCACGAGCTGCTTCAACACTACCTTTGTGTTTCTAGACTTGCATTCTTTCAATTGCCTCATGCAATTTTCCTTGATCTCCAATGGACCTCTAAATCACTATATGCATTGCCTTAGTGCTTCCAAGTCACCATTAACACTTGACCACATTTAGTCACAAACTCTCCAAGATCCATGTGTGGCTTTTCAAATCCTTACACAACTTAAACACATATATCAAATATAGCATGCATGGTTTTAGTTAAATCCTTTGCACAAATATTAAACCCAAGATCAAACATGATCACTTAGGGTATGATTGCACCTACATTTGTGAGAACTCATTTGGCACATTACCTAGTGTTTGTGTGTATGTTGATGGCTAGAAAAGTATATAGTTGGGATATTGGGAATAGCCCACTAGACCTAACTCATTGTGAGAAGTGAGGATCCATTTGGTAGATTATATAGTGTCTATAGAGGTTTCATACAAAATGAGTGCAACCATCCTTAGACCTGAGCTATTATTGTATTCTCATATGAGAATCAATCTATGTCTGATGCTCATAAATTATATCATTGAAAAAGTTGCATATACACTTATGGTAATGTATGCTACTAGTCTTATGGAGATGAGTGAGTAATCAATAAATGGCTTGTCTCCTAGTAATTAAGACAATATATCATATGGTTCATTTCATCAATAACCACTTTAAGACATCTATATACAATGAAGACTAATTGAGAAAAGTTTCCAAGTCGAAGATTCTCTAAACAGGTCTAAGACAAGGTCACAAGTTTTAACTAATTGACTTAAAATTATTATAAAATATAAAAACATCATGACCAATGGAATCCCATTGGAAGAATCAAGATTCTATAGATTTTCATAAAAAGTTAAAAATCAAGAGTGCAATATAACAGTAAGATGTTTGAATAGAGATTTTGGTGCAATTGACCCCCTATCAATGTTGATCATAGTATAGATTAAGTTTTAATATTTGAATGATATATGTGTTGTTTGAGCATTGAGTTTTGATAAGTCAAGTAGATTAAGATTGACTAGAGACTTGGCAGCGAGAATGTTCAAGTAGATCAAAATTGACCAAATATTTGACAATTGGAAGTCCACGAAAGATTTGGCAACATAACAAATCAAGTGAGTCAATGTTAACAAGACTTCGTTAATGGAAAAGTTCAATAGATATTGTCACAAAAAATTGAACAAGTCAAGGTAGACTAGGTATGTGGTAGTTGATAAAAAGTTCATGCAACTCTTAGAGGGATACTTGGTAGCCCTTGGGGCTATAGTGCAGCGATAGGGTGTCCATTTTGGCTCCCAAGTACCCACAGTTCGATCTCTAACTACGGCGAATTTGAAGGATTTTCCTCCAAATGGGTGACAAAACAAGGGAAGTTGAGGCTGCTGAAGTTGCCCACATTAGTATTTCCCGATTTACCTCCCTCCTTTAGGCATGAGACAATTGTATGAGGGGGGTCGGTAATATAGCGATTCCATTTTTTTTAGAGGGATACTTGGTAGTGATGGAAGTCCAGGAAAATCATAAAGGATTTGATGCTTGACAATGCTAAAATCTAGTCAGGTCAAGTGGGATTAAATGTTTGACAAGTGATGAAGTCCTAGAAGGGTGAACTATAGACATGTGATAAAGTACCATCAAGTCAAGGGTGATTGAATACCAAACAAGGTTGAAGAAATTTTGCACAAGATGTATCTTTAGAGAACAAGATAAGAGTTGACTCAGTCAATCCAAATCAGATCTGGATGAGGAGACTAGAGATCCTAATTAACCAAAGGATCAATTGACTAAAACTATGAGACTTAATCACTAGCATGATCCACATTAGATTTGGATGAGATGATCAGAGATTCAAATGAAACGAGGCTCGATTGATCAGAAAAGGACTAGCTTTCAATTGACCAAAAGTGTATCATGTCATCTTCATTGTATAACAAGGTGCTTTGTAGATGAAGTTGATAGAATAGGTCAAAATTATTCATTCTATTGAAAAAAGCTTCCGGCTGACTGGACTGTTAACATGTTAGTAATCTCAAGATAGTAAAGTACTTCATGGAGGCATCCTATAAAAGGGACCAAAGGCTCAAGGCAAAAGGCTCGAACACATAAAAACATAACAATTTGTTGGGAGTATAGGGAATACAATCAAAGTCTCATATTGGTAAGATATAGAAAAGATCATGTGCTTATAAGATAAAAAGATACTCTCTTGGTATAAGGCATTTTAGGTAATGCCCAAAAACAAAACCATAAGGTCTTAGGCCTAAAGTGGACAATATTATGTCATTGTATAGATATGTGAATCTTATAGACATTAACAATTGGTATCAGAGCCATGGTCCATGTCAAGCCATTAATATCATGTCATTTGTGGAGATATGTGAATTTTATATGCACTAACACAATCAACTCTAAGGTTATTTTCTCCCTTCAAGCTCTCGTTGTCTTTATTCTTTTACTTTGTTGTCTTGTAATATCTATTGATTATAATATGTTTCTCTACCTTCGATACTTTATCAAAGAGGAGAAAGATAACGACTCCAAGTGCACAAGCTGTGGGCATAGCAACCTGCGAGAAGTGAACCACCTCATACAAATGTTATTCACCGCCTCACCCTCAAGTGACCCCAACTTAGATTCACTCAGCCCTATCAAGTTGTATTAGAGCAGGTTCTCTCAAGAGGACTAATCACCAATTCAACATATCAGAAGGAAGAAAGAAATTAAAAGAATGGTCAGAACTAACATCAATTGTCCAAAGTTTGAAAGAGAATTCACATTATGAAAAAAAAAAAAAGATGGAGATACTTTTAAGAATAATTTGACCATGAGTTTTGATGTTATGTAAATAATTTTAAATTAGGTCTTGGATTTGATCTAATGCATGTGTCAAGTGTGCATGGACTTAGAAATACACACAAAGTTACCCGATGAATCAAAATCCATTGAAGCTCAAAGAATGGCATTGTGGGGTGGGGCACATGAAGGATCAAAGGATAAAGAGTATCAAAGGTAGGAATATCTAAAACAATAGATGCAAGTGAACGAGAAAGATGATGCCGAAAGGGAGCCAATGAAGTTGGTGCATTCGAGGGACAAGAAGCTTGGTAGATGAGTACATTGATAGAGCGAAAGGAAGCACAGGAAGTGAGTCAAAGGGCTTGGTGCATTCGAGAGCTGAGAAGTCGAATGGAAATCTACATAGGTAAATTATTGTGAGATGAGTTCAGTGAATTTGTACATAGTTAGAGAGTAAAATTCAACTTAGATAGACTCGGTCTTTGTAGATTATAGTTAAAGTTTTGGGTGATCGTAAAGGTTATTCGAACGATTGGAATTGTTTTTCAAATGCTTGATGCACAAGATGTATCTTTGAAGAACAAGATAGGAGCCAACTCAATCAATCAAGATTAGATCTAAATAGGGCAGCTAGAAGTCCCGATTGATTGGATTAGAGGATCGATCGATTGAAAAATGCTTCCAATTGATTGGAATTGTGTGGACTTAATTAGAAACATGATCTAGATTAGATCCAATGAGGAGATTAGAGATCCAGATCAATTAAAGGTTTGGTCAACCAAAAAGGGGATCCCAATTAACAAAAATATATCATGTTAGCTTTAGCATATAACGAGAGGTGTTTTGTAGGTGAAACTGATGTAATAAGTCAGATTCATTTAGTAGATTAGAAAAGGCTTCGAGCCGACTGAACGTTTAACACTTCAACAATCTCAAGATAGTATGACACTTCATGAAGGTAGCCTATAAAAGGGACTTAAGCCTCGAGGCAGAGGACATGAACACACAAAAATAGAACACGTAGTGCTATGATTGACCTCTCCCTTCAATCTCTCATTGTCACTTTTACTTTGTTGCTTTGTAATACCCGTTGATTATAAAAGGTTTCTCCATTTATGACACTTTATCAAAGAGGAAAGAAAGTGAACTTCTATGCATAGGTCATGGATGTAGTAATAGGACTGTGAACCATGTTAAATCAAAATGCTCATGGAGAATCCTAGGAATGCGAACTTGTAATACGAGTTATGATGTTCTTCCAATCATTCAGCGTACAAGGGGAAAAAGTTCATGGAGACAAAGTCCTTATTCTACAATCATTTAGAAAAGTGAAAGTTCATGAAGAACTTGATAGACTCCAACATGCACTACAAGAGAATCCATAGGAGAAAGATTTTCTACAGGTGATAGATGATGTTTGGAATGAAGAATTCACTCTCTAGGATGAATTAAGAAAATTCTTTGTTAGACAAACCGATAAAAAAAATCGTTATTTTTGAGTGGCTTCAGGTGCTCTCATAAACAAAGAAGATATAGATTCATGGGAGGAAATCTTAGAGAATGAGACGTGGGAATCGAGACAAACAAATAATGGAGATTTACCAGCACTTCAAATTTAATATGATTGCATGCCGATACATCTCAAAAGATGCTTCCAATACCTGTCCTTGTATCCCAAAGGCAAACATTTTTATAAAGAAGAAATAGTCCGATTATGAATTTCACAAGACCTTCTCCCTCTTGATGAAGAGAGCAGAGGGCATAGGCAAAAATTACATAAAAGGATTGACTGAGAGGTCAATGATATATCTTGAAGACTCCTCTTCTATGCACAGTGCATGATATCGTTCGTGACCATGCACAATGTGGAGTGCAGGATGAATGCCTCTGTGTGAAAGATAACAAAATCAATGCGAAGAAACTACAAAAGACTCGGCATGTATTAGAGAATGTAAACACCATGAGGTGAACATAGAAGCTCTTCGAAAACTAAAACTTCTGAGGACATTCGTTATTAGAAGGTATGACAAAGTTTACGGTGCCCTTGATGATCTTTTTCAGAAATTGAAATACATTGGAGCACTTGGTTTAAGCCACAACATTTCTGTACATGGGACTAAAATAAGGAGTTTTCCAAATTCCATATATAACAATTACAACTTACAAACTCTGGATACACGATCTACAAAACATTTCTAGACTCCCAACGCAGATTGGTTTGCATCCTGTCATTCTCCAGCTGACCGAAGCCCGCTTAGGAGCCTATTAGAACTCTAGAAAGCCTAGCTCATCCCATGATCTCGGAGCGGATCCTTGAATATTTTGAATATTATGATAATTGATCTTCTTATGAGTCTCTTTCAAATTTGTGTTGGAGGGAATTTGATTCTTCCTTCTCAAAAGCCCTGAACAACTTCCTGGCACCATTTCCCCTTGAAGCTAATTTTTGCTAAAAGCAAGTCATAAGAATCTTTGAGAAATCAAATACAGTGCTTCTTCATATGTGATGCCTTCAAAGTCTATCATCATTGATCTGTGATACAAAGGTTGTAGCTTCTTCTAATAAACTACAGAGCTTCATAAATCCAAATTCATTGCATACATCATAACAGGGATCCATATCATCTTAATATGTGGTTGCTCTTGGATAACAAACCAAAGCGGGAATGATACAGAATTTAACAAAAAAAAACAGAAGCAATAAATATGTAGTTCATATATGTCAACTGTTGTGTTTTATATAATTGCTTTCATGTAGATGGGCTCTTGCATTAATGACAGTAACTCAATGAATATGAATATAAGTTACAAGAGATAGCATATTAAAATAGCCATTCACTACATATATAATCACTGAGAATAAAAAGAAGAAAATAAGTTCAGACATCGTAGAAAATTTAGGAAACTGATATAGTAACTGCAAGACAGATTAGGATCAGGAATGATAACTGGAATTTAGAATAGAGGAAACAAAATATTTGGAATAGAGACTGGACTTCAGAATTGTGATTGAAATTGAACACAAATATCAAAACTTGACAAGAAAAGATTAAAGTGAATGTAAATGCTCATGCTGGAAAAAGCTAACTTACCATAGCGCAATAAGTAACCGAGCAAGCTGTCTTGAGCCAACAAGCTCAAAGGGAACTCCTTCATCTAAGATTTTCCAAATTGCTTCTAGCCACCGTTGCCCATTAGCACTCTCCTCAGGTCCTACCAAGATCAGAGGGTACATATTGGAGACTTACATGATCATATATGCTTCTACATTCAAAGCGATATTAACAGTTACAAATAGAATCTGAAACATATATGTTTTAAATAAAGGATTATTCATGCAAAATTGAAACACTACACTGCAAGTAGCAATACATTACAAACTATGGTTTGAAATCTCATGTTATGCCGAGTTGCACAATAGAGACGTACACTTTCAAAAACTTATTAAATTTGACACTGATTAACACGACATTGATCATTGTAAGTAATCTTTTTTATGTTTCTCGAACTGATTGTGTTGATGAAGATTGTACTATGTCAACACTCGACACTAATCTTCTACATTGTCAAGATGGATTCAATTTATGTTTCTTATTTGTTTTATCTTTGTTTCTCCATAATTATAATTTGATTATTACCAAGTTATTATAGTATTATTTTAAATATAAACAAGTTAAGTGGAAGAAGATTGTACAAGTAAAATTTATATGGATTCTTTTGCAAACAAAATGATTTTGAATAATTTCTCATCTTCAGTGACTTGAAATAGCTCTGAATAAATTGTAAACATTTTAGGAGGAGGAGCTTCTTCAAGCTTTGTGATGATTTGATATAACTCTGAATAAATTGTAAACATCTTAGGAGGAGTTTCTTCAAGCTCTGTGATGATTTGATA
Source organism: Wurfbainia villosa (assembly GCA_025175895.1). Lineage (NCBI taxonomy): Eukaryota > Viridiplantae > Streptophyta > Magnoliopsida > Zingiberales > Zingiberaceae > Wurfbainia > Wurfbainia villosa. The sequence continues at coordinate 36,000 of JAKLTH010000226.1, read as the reverse complement.
TAGCTCCACAAGGACCACGACGAGTCATAAAACAAATCTATGACAAGTTTGCACAATTTGCAGTACAACTCACCAAGGGGTTTCTTTAAGCTCAAAATAACTTCATTAGAACCTCTCAAGTTCAATAAATGGTTTCTTCAACTTGCTAAATCATGGATGTAGTAACCTAGGACGTTGAACTATGTTAAATAAAAATGTTACTCAACATTATTGATTGCTTTTATTTATTTATTTTTAACTAATGTATGTTTGTCCTTATTGAAAACACAAAGAGAAAAAGAAAAGTTTTAAACTTACAAGTCGTCCGTTCATCACCTCCCTCGAGTCATCCTAACTTGATCTCATCAACATGATCTAGTAGTTTTGATCAAAACTACTCCATCATATAGAGTACAAAGACATCTTACAACTCTTTGGATAAAAAAAAAATACAATGCAATGATTTGATAATCATCTAAAATGGTCTAGAGTCATGTTGTAGTTTTGGCCAAAATCATTATAATATAGTGATTTTGTTCAAAATTACTACAAATATATATAAGTTTTGAACTGCTACAAATCTAATTAGGTGTGGAAGACGAATGCATCTTACAACTATTTAGGGTTTAGGAAACACAATCAACAATTTACATTTAATTAAATCTAATGTAAACATTTTTCGGTGGATGAGATTGTTCGCGATCTTGCACAAACATTTAATTGAAGACTCCTCTTTTATGCACAAACATTTTTCGGTGCATGATATTGTTCGCGACCTTGCACAATATGCAGTGCAGGATGAATGCCTGTGTGTGAAAGATAACAAAATCAATGCGAAGAAACAACAAAAGACTCGGCATGTATTGGAGAATGTCGAACACCATGAGGTGAACATAGAAGTTCTTCGAGAACTAAAACTTCTGAGGGCATTCATTTTTAGAAGGTATGACAAAGTTTACAGAGCCCTTGATGATCTTTTTCAGATATTGAAATACATTCGAGAAATTGGTTTAAGCCACAACAGCATCACAAAGCTACCAAATTCACTGTGCAACCTCAAACTGCTTCGTTACCTTTCTATACGTAGGACTAAAATAAGGAGTTTTCCAAATTCCATATACAACAATTACAACTTACAAACTCTGGATACGCGATCTACAAAACATTTCTAGACTCCCAAGGCAGATTGGTTTGCTTCCTAACAAAGTTGTCGTTCTCCCATCTGGAATTGGAAACTTGACTAACTTGCATACGAATTTTCAGACTCAAAACCCCTTTGAAGACAAAAAAAATATCTTAATTCTTTGGCATCCATATTTTTTGGATGATTTTGACAGAATTAAAGAAGATGAAAAGAAGGTACAGCAGCAGCTCCAACCGCATCTTAATCTTGAGACTTGGAATATACAACTATCCAAGTGTCAGATTGGTTGGATGGGTGGTCGCTTCAGATTTCACTAAGTTGATCCGTTTAACTCTGTTCAATTGTAATAATTGTAGTAAACTTCCATCGTTTGGTCAACTTCCTTCTCTGGAAATTCTTGAGATATTTAATTAGGCATCTCCATCTTCTTCTCAAAACAGAATTGCATTTCCGTATCTAAAATACTTGCAATTTAGCAACATGCAGAATTGGTAAGCGTGGGATGGAGTGGAGATTAGAAATTTCCCCAGTCTCAATTTTATTGAAATTTGGTATTGTCCTAAGGTGATCGAGTTTTCTTAGTGGTCCTTCATGGCTTCTTCTGTGAAAAAATGGCAGTATATGATGGTTGTGTTCTTGATGTCTGCGCTCAAAAACAAGTGTTGATTCTGTCTGCGATGATAATTTTATCATCTTACTTTTGATGAAGTTGAATGATATGAAGATCATACTATCAAACTAATCCACGTGGCTCGGAGAAAACTTAATCACAATAATAGACGCGTTAGGTTACAGTGTCAACTTGATTTCGGCCCAAGATCGCGGTGACCTCGGCCTAGTAAGTTTGGCCCAAAAGTTGGATTATCAGGCAAAGTGGAGGCTGACCAAACAAGATGGACGAGCGAGTGATAGCATTGTATCCCCTCAGTTTTGGCCATTACGAAAATTAATAGCCAAGGCTGCGATATTTTGTCTGAACTGCTGTGACGATTATGTGGTTAAATGACTATAGTGGACTGGAACAGATGCTCTCAGACAAGAGGCGCGGTGGTCGTTCGCTCACTTTTTATAAAAAGAGGAAAGAAGATTGAGTAATGGGGATTAATCTCTGTTACTTCACTATTCTATTTTCTAATTTCCTTCTTTTCACCATTAAAGTCTGACTTGAGTATCGAAGGGTTTCACCAAGAGTCATCCCTTGGCTCCCTCTTACTTCTTCCCTATCTATATAAAGAAGTCAGAATGGTTCATGGTAACTTAGTGAAGGTTGTCTTCTTCTTGGACGTTCGTCAGATTGCCAACTCAAGCAGTTGCCAACTTGAGCATATGTCAACTTGATCAAATTGCAGACCCGCATAATCGTTAATTCGAGACAAGGTCATCAAATAGTCTACAACCAATCCATTATGTTTCTCGAACTGATTGTGTTGATGAAGATTGTACTATGTCAACACTTGACACTAATCTTCTACATTGTCAAGATGGATTCAATTTATGTTTCTTATTTGTTTTATCTTTGTTTCTCCATAATTATAATTTTGATTATTACCAAGTTATTATAGTATTATTTTAAATATAAACAAGTTAAATGGAAGAAGATTGTACAAGTAAAACTTACATGGATTCATTTGCAAACAAAATGATTTTGAATAATTTCTCCTCTTCAATGACTTGAAATAACTCTGCATAAATTGTAAACATCTTAGGAGGAGGAGCTTCTTCAAGCTCTGTGATGATTTGATATAGCTCCACAAGGACCACGACGAATCATAAAACAAATCTACGACAAGTTTGCACAATTTGCGGTACAACTCACCAAGGGGTTTCTTTAAGCTCAAAATAACTTCATTAGAACCTCTCAAGTTCAATAAATGATTTCTTCAACTTGCTAAATGATTTGATATGCTTATACACTCAATATGATATTAACAGTTTTAAATAGAATGTGAAATTGTTACAAACCCACATAATTTGAGAGACAACCTAAGAACAACATAAAGGAGATCAACATATAGCAAGGCTACGAGAGATTTATTCATGTAGGGAGTACCACATTATCAAATTTATATTTTGATGTGATTTTGTTGTATGATAAAAGGGTTTAAAGTTAGGTTATGTGTGTGATCTAATATGTGTGTTAAGTGTGCAGGTGTAAAAAAACTTAACAAGGAAAGTCTTATTGGGTTAAGTAATCGAACATCAAGCGACAAAAGATTTGGCAGGTCAGGTGGTCGAATACCAAGCAAGAGAAGCCCTGGTGAACCAAATGATCAAACATTAGGTAGAAAAAGCCCACATAGATCGGGCGACCAAATATCTGGTAGGTGGGTCAAATGACAAGACATTAAGGTGAAGAAACCCTGATAGGTCAAAGAGATTGGACATAAAGCAGCAGCAAAAGTCATAATGGATCAGATGACTAGACACCAAACAAAGATAAGTCTTGGAGGTCCTAGACAAGGCAAGCTCACAGAGATTACAACCCAAACAGAGCATTATCTTTTTAAGTTGATGGTAGCCTAATAGCTAGGCACAAGATTAATGGAGAAACCACTCAATGTTTCATATATATGTGTGGACTAACTTTATGTTGCAAAAAGTAAGTTAGGGCAACTGGAAGCAAGTCAGAGTGACTTGATTGTCTAGGCTATCGAAAGAGGTCCAGGCGACTTGAGGATAAGATCAAGTCGTTCAAAATTAAGTCAGTTGCAAAACCGATCTAATTGGACTTTCGGATAACCGATCTGGGAGACTCGAAGACCAAATAAAGCCGATCCAGGCGAGGCAGTCAAAGGATCATATCTGATCATGCTTTCGAGCAACCAAAAGTCACCATGTCAGCAAGATCCAATTTCTGCATGGATAAAATCGGCAACTGAGTCAACAAGACTCTCGGCGACTGAAAGACTTTCGGGTGTTTGGAAAGGGACCACGTTACTTGTCTATAAAAGGACGTGAGGAGCCCTTGGTTCTACACAACTAGTCTATACGAAAATAATTCATCTACTATTATACTCAATCATTCCTTACTGCTGTGTTGCTTGTACATCTATAGGATTAATACGTCGTAGAATAGGAACCCTAGAGGGAATCCAAACCACGTTAAATTACCATGTTTCTTTTTGTATGCATTATGTTTATTTTTATTTTCGCTGTGTATTTTACTTAGTTTCCGTCGTGACATTATTTTGATTGACTGTTAATTGCCATCATTTCATAAAAATTAATTTTACAATGTTATTCACCCTTAGTGTTATCTCGATCCTACAATGGATATCAAAGTAGATTGGGATAATAGTACGATAGAGAAGCTCTGTAAATGCATGTTTAGGCTCATGGTTAAAAATTTGGATAATAGCTTTTATAGTTCTTCTAAATCATTTGGGGGGCTGCTAGTAGGACATATAAGAAGACCATCATTTTTTTAGTTTCAAACCACTAAAAAGTATCATCCAATAAAAGGAATTTCATAAGGCTCAAACTATTCAACATAAAAAATAATAAATAAATAGGATGCAAGATTGGCAACAATATTGTCAAAATAATCAAACACAAAGAATCTAATCGACATCAACTTCCCAAAAGATGTCATGTTGGCATAATTATCATTTTTGATCAATTGGATAGCATTATTTATGTTAAAATATATTACCAAATGGATATAAGCTTTGTAGACAGGATCTTTAACTGGTTCCACTAAGCTTTTATTAATAACAAATGATTTAAATAATGCCATGATTGCTCATTGTTTGGGTTCATAAAATTGAAACAACTAAACGTATTCTAATAATCTTTAATTGTTTTTGATGTTTTGTTACCAGTTTGCATCAACACATGCTCTTGTCTCCATTTCGTTTCTTAGATTATCTTATAGAAATTACATTTGCTACGATAACTAGTGTGCCTATGCATGTTAAATGTAAGTAGATGGCAAATGATGTTACAAAAGCTTTGCTCATAGTAGTTGTGCATTATCTTAATATATGTGATGATACATTATTGTATGATCTAACCTTATGTAATCCTATAGAAGAGGCCTTCGTATAATTTAATTTTGACACAAATGTTCCTTACATTTAAATTTTTATTCAAAATTAAACTATTGATCCTTGGAGGGGCATTTGAGGGGCATGACTCAATGGAGGAAGAGAAGGCGGTAGTGGTTGAATGAAGAGGAAGAGATGTCATGACTAATTGGTGGTGTCAACTATTGGAGTAGTTAGGAAAGAAGAAGTGTGGTGGTAGAGGGAGGTAGAGGAGAGGGAGAATGTTGCTTGAGAGGGAGAATAATTACATGACTCATGGAGAGAGAGAGAGAGAGAGAGAGAGGGAGGGAAGGAGCATTGGTGTGGCACCATGGATTGTTGGAGCGGGAGGTAGTCAAGGAAGAGGAAGAATCGTATTTTGGCTATGTATATGTAGATTAGAGAGAGGGTTTTGTAAAGAGATAGCATAATATTTAAGATTAATAACAAAATTTGTGCAATGGAGGCCATTGTTGAAATCATTGAGTGGGAGAGGAATAAACACAATATCCCATGCAAGGATTGTTTCACTAACAATTCATTTGTGATAGCCTCAATTGTATCATGGAAATGTCGATGATTAAAATAAATTCACAATTGAAACTATCCAAATTGAGGGAGCAATTCCAGAAGAAAAAAAAATTGAGCGACAAAAAAATTATTACAAATGAGTATCGAGGATGATAAATAATTATGATAGTATTTGTAAGGATGAGCGTCGTTGCAATCTCTCAAAACTTTTAAACAGTTGCTATTTAAAATAGGTTGAATTTTGTTGAAGAAAATATTATGGACGCTCGATTTTTAAAGTGCATTATGGTCGTGTAGCCATATTGGCATTACAAGATTATGCATAGCCAAAGCTCATTGGGTTTGAAACCTAGGTTCATGGACAATTATTTTGGCTAATTGAAGGCTATTAGGTTCAACTTGAAGTTTACTCATGGTAACGATAAAGAGTGTTTCAAAATGAAATGAATTCTAGGTGTTGTTTCAACTTGATAAAGCTAGAAGTTTGGTAGCCAATGTCAAAACATAATCGACTTAGATATGAGTAATATGGCCACGTTTTAGGGGTCCTTTAGTCAAGTGCAGTTTGATAATTTGGCATGAATTTGAGTGACTTTTCAATACAAATTGAGGTTGATCCCGGATGCCACGACACCAATGAAACTAAATATTAAAACACCATTTGATGTCATTTGACCTAGCATAGGCCTCCTAGAAATTTATTAAGTTCACATCTCTCAATTTAGGTTTAATGGAATGAACCGCAAACCAATAGTATTTATGTTCCTCACATGGCTCGATCTCAAGCGAATCTCAATTTTTCATGTATAAATAAAACTAATTAAGCTTGAGAGATAACGATAGACTCCAATTTCTTTCCAACCCATTATCGTTTATCTTTTAAACAACTTGAGTGTAAGCACCAACCAATCCTCCCCGAACTTTGAGTGTCACTTAGTTGTATTTTTAGTCAAATTTTTTGCTTTAGGAATTGAAGTGAAGGTCATTATGCCATGGATATTGGGGTTTCTTTTGCATAGGGTCCCTTGCTAGTACCCTTGAATTGACATCAGTAGCGGTTACCTTAGTAAGGAGAGCTCTTTCCATAATCCATATTGTGCCATGCTTTTAAACTCTAGGGTCACAACCTAATAATGGAGTTCATAGAATGTTCTGGTGCTAGGTTTCTTAGTTTGATCTTCATTTTTCAACTATTTATTGTTGACCTAGTATTGTTGAATGGTTTAATTATGATGCTAACAAAAAAGGAAACTTCATATATGCTTCCCAAGACCTTGGGCTTTTTTTTTCCTATTCCTGAGGATTAAGTGCTTCATGTGCATTGCTTATTTGTACATGAGACTACTCGTGATCTTTAATAACTATCCTTTGGGTTTTGAGTATGCTACATTTTTACAGGTAATATTTCTTGAGATTTGTGCTCTTGGTTGACCAACAAAGATGCAATAGTGCATATTAAAGATGAGCCTTTATACAGCTTAAATTTAATAATTATATGTCCACTACATAGTCATATGTACTTCTAGACTCCAATTTGCGAATTCAAATTTAATAACATTACATCTTAAATTTTAATGACGGTGTCCAGTACATGCCCATATGAATTTCTAAGCTCCCGTTTGTGAATTCAAACTCTCAGTAAATGTTACACAAAATCTTTGAGACAGATAAACTTGATGAACTTATCAAACTAATTCTTTTGTATTTATAACAAAGCTTTGCCTTCTGTTGTATTTTGTCAATCTCCAATTGGACAAGTTGGTCTAATTGAGGAGCAGGTGAGGCAAACTTTGTATGCAATAATAGTACTTATCAAAGAGCTATTACCATTTCATATTGCTCATTCTTTCAAGTGGATTGAGATTTCTAATTTGTTATGGGAGGTGTATTGTCAAGGTCTCAAATTCTATAATTAATGCTTTTTAACTGATAGGGCATTGAAGATCATTGAACAAACATTTATATATTTGTAGCTTAGTCCATGCTAATATACAAGGTGTTCCATATTTACTAACATGTTGAATTTGTGGATGATAGATCATTTAAAGAAAAACCAAAAAGCGGCATGTAGTTTAAAGGTAGACAACTAGACACGCCCTACATAGAACAGAATGACAATTTGTTCAAAGGTAACAAAAAAAAAAACAACAGAATGACAAAGATAACTAGACATGAAGTTGTGAATCGACCTGGGGTTGTTTTTAGGGAGCATCATACTAAAGACATAAATGATCACCTCCTTTGCCTTGTGATTTAGTATAATAGAGTTGAGGTATCATATGTGAATAAACTTTTGGCACTTTCAACTCATTCTTCTTTTTTTAGTCAATCTCGTTCATCATGAAAGGCACACATCCAAAGCACATGACTTGATACAAGTTTCTCAATTAAGAATGATTTTCTTAGCAAAGGGAGGGGAAAAATATTATTCTATGATTGACATATAAATTTATTGTATTAACCTTTTGTTTATATAAAAATGATTATATACTTCTTTCTCATAGATGTGTGCTTCGTGGGTGTGTCCCAAAGAAACATTTTGTGTATGCATCTCGATATTCCCATGACTTTGAAGTGAGCCATGGCTTTGGATGGTTATATGAATCTGATCCGAAACATGACTGGAGTACCCTTATAGCTAACAAGAATGAAGAACTACAATGTCTCACAGGAAAATGCCCTTCAAAATGCTGGTGTTACTTTAATTGAAGGTCATGGAAAGGTTAGATGTACTTTGAAATCAGTTTAAAATTTAGTTTATTTTAATGAATAAATGATTTTGATTGTTTTGGCTTATTTGTATTCTTGGTCTTAATGGTACAGATAGTTGATCCGCATACTGTTGAAGTCGATGGGAAATGCTACACAGCTAGGCATATACTTATCTCAGTTGGTGGGCGGCCTAATCTTCCAGAGATTTCTGGTATAGAATATGCTATTGACTCAGATACTGCATTAGACTTTCCATCAAAACCAGAAAAGATTGCAATAGTCGGAGGTGGGTATATTGCTTTAGAGTTTGCTGGCATCTTCAACGGGTTGAAGAGTGAAGTTCATGTATTTATTCGACAAAAGAAAGTCTTGAGGGGATTTGATGAGGAGGTGAGGAAACTAACTTGAATTAAGAGGAGTACATTTATGTTTTTAATTGTGGATTCATCCTCTCACAGTATGGTTCCTGCAGATTAGAGACTTCGTTTTCGAACAGATGTCCTTGCGGGGCATTGAGTTTCATGTAGAGGAGACTCCTCAGGCAATTGTTAAATCAACGGATGGATTGCTCTCACTTAGAACTAACAAAGGAACAGTTGATGGTTTTTCACATATAATGTTTGCAACAGGTCGAAGACCAAATACAAAGGTTTGCTGTTTGGGCATTGAATTTAACTTGTATGTCATGTCACAACCTAATATAATAGCTATGTGTAATTTTCTTTCATACATACAGAACTTGGGACTAGAGAATGTTGGAGTAGACTTGGCTGAGAATGGTGTCATTCTGGTATTTTTACTATGCACTTCATGTACTCACCGGAATTTTTCTAAACATTTTAATTCTATCTATTTGTTTCCTCTAGGTTGATAACTACTCTCAGACTTCAGTAGATTCCATCTGGGTTGTTGGAGATGTTACAGACAGGTTAAACTTGACTCCTGTTGCATTAATCGAAGGAGGGGCATTTGCTAAAACTGTCTTTCTTAATGACCCAACTAAACCCAATTACATGTATGTATTTACAGCATTTCAGTAGCAATTTAAAGATTGATATACAAGTATGACCATTAAATTGGTACCTATAATGATAATTTAAAGAAGAACATCACAACAAGAGAATGTTCAGAATCTTTCATATTCTATTCAAAATCCAGCAGCTTAGGTTAATTGGATAGTCATTATTCTGAGATTATCTTTTCATTTCATGGTCAAGATCCAGTAGTTAACCGAGTAATCTTTTTCAGAGTTTTAGTTAATTCTATCGTGGATGGATCATGTTTATTTGCATTTGGCTCTGGAGAATAGTAAAGTTCAGAATGGCTCTGGAGAGTTTCTTTTCAAAATCTTAGATGTCAGTATTGAACCTGAAGGTTAGCTTGGAGGCACCTTCTGATTTCAGGTTTTGCACAAAAGGGAAACTTTAAAGTTAAGCAGAAGAAGAATCTCATCATTAATAAAAATTTTACTGAACTTGATAATTGTTTGGGAAAACTAACTACATCATTCAAGCAATAAAAAAAGCTTTTGTGGCCTAAGGTCAAAATTTTCAGATATTGTGGTAACCATTTCAAAAGTACCTTATCAGTACTAATGGATGATACTATTGGGACTAATAAATCTGTTTGAGGATGCCTTTAGTAGCTTGAAATCTGTCATCAAGTCTAAGCTGTAAACTTTTGTCACACACATAGGAACACTAATGATCAATTAGAAACCATTACATATTCTGAATTTGTACGTGATGTAGTTCTTTATAAGTCTCATCTGTAATGGGTTTCCAGCTTGTTCTGGAATTGAGTGGTATGTTTCCTGGTCTTGAGATTCAAAGAAAATCTTATTATGTATCTTGCATATTGTGTCAACTGGAAATGATATATTTCTCAAAACTCCTCTTTATTCCTTTAGAAAATCAATGTTTTCCCCTTCAAAACAAATGCCGGGGAGAATGATAGGTTCTCTCATAATAAGCTTGCAATTTTTTCCCTCTCCTACGTAATCATCCTGGTTTGTATCACCTTCATTCTTTTCCTTTTTTTTAAGGTACCCAATTTGAGGATTAACTCAGGTTTGTCTTCTTAATCCATAAGCTTTCCAGATTTTTAATTGAGCGGAACATGTTCCTAAGTGTTTCTGGTTGTTCGCCGGAAGATCTGAAGAAACCTTCAAAAGCTTTAGAGCTTCCAGTCACTTCTATTTTCAAAACTCGACCTAGAATAGGAAGGTTAAAATATAATATTGGAGCTCATGGAATGTTCTGGTGCTAGGTTTCTCAGTTTGATCTTCATTTTCCAACTATTTATTGTCCTAGTATTGTTGAATGGTTTAATTATGATGCTAACAAAACAAGAAATCTTCATATATGCTTCCCGGGCTTTTTTTTTTCCTATTCCTGAGGATTAAGTGCTTCATGTGCATTGCTAATTTGTACATGAGACTACTCATGATCTTTAATAACTATCCTTTGGATTTTGAGTATGCTATATTTTTACAGGTAATATTTCTTGAGATTTGTGCTCTTGGTTGACCAACAAAGATGCAATAGTGCATATTGAAGATGAGCCTTTATACAACTTAAATTTAATAATTATATGCCCACTACATGCTTATATATACTTCTAGGCTCCAGTTTGCGAATTCAAATTTAATAACATTACATCTTAAATTTTAATGACTGTGTCCAGTACATGCCCATATGAATTTCTAAGCTCCCGTTTGTGAATTCAAACTCTCAGTAAATGTTACACAGAATCTTTGAGACAGATAAACTTGATGAACTTAACAAACTAATTCTTTTGTATTTATAACAGATCTATGCCTTCTGCTGAATTTTGTCAACCTCCAATTAGACAAGTTGGTCTAACTGAGGAGCAAGTGAGGCAAACTTTGTATGCAATAATAGTACTTATTAAAGAGCTCTGAATAGCAAGGTCCACATTAAACAATCCTGCCATCGAACTCTCACCTAGGCTCTTTTTGTTAATGTTGAACCACTTGTGGTCAAATCCCTTTCCTCACATGAAGAGATCTACACATCAGGTGGACACAAAAAGTGCATTGCTCCTTAAACTAAGAGGGTAAAATTTTAAATCCTCTAGATCTGCACTAATTCATCAAGTGTATCCTCCATTGGGGACTCAAAAACCTGCCTTAATGATCCGACATTGAATTATGATGTGTTCCTCACCACACGATCAATGAGGACTTTTGAAATTTCTTCCTCAAGCCTAAAGGCTCTCTGCTTTAGGATATAGGATAACAAAGATATTAGATATAGATGAGTATCATAAAGTCACTATCATGCTTCATAATCTGTTGGCTCGCCTCAATAGCACGAAATTACAAAAGGTTGTCAATGCTGACATTGAAAGTCGGTATAGCTATGACCTCTGATTTGTCTTTTTTATCCAAGAAAAGGAAAATAAGGCTAGGACTTTAAGGTTTTCAATGGGCAAGGAAGAGAAAGTTTAAGGATTATGTTGTTTGAGGAAGGGTAAGCTAGCTCACTATACCTCACTAGTAGCCTTCTCTTAAGGGGATTAGGGTTGTAAATATAAACCTAGGAAATATTATTGCTCGTAGAGACATAAAAAATAATAATAATATTGTAGTAGCTACTTAGAACTAATAATTTATATCAAGAGCTCAACTATAACACCCTATAACAAAATCCTCTCATGTAATAACTAAGCCTACTTATCATATTACTATAACCGTACACCTACAACACTAATCTTAAAACTTATAATCTAATTTTATTATTTATTTGATTTTATATATGTTTTTCACTTGTTAATAGTCTAATAACAATACATGAATAATCTTGTAACATTCAATAATTTTAAAGGATAAAAATAATACGGTTTTACTAAATTGATAAAAAAATAATATTATTGATAGTATGCTAATATATTACATGATATTAGTATGCTAACATATTATATAATATTATTTTGATAAAAATTATCCATTATTTATCATGCAATATTTATAATCCATTATTTAGTTTAACATAATATGAATCGTTCTGTGATTGAACATCTTTTGTTATCTCACACATAAAATTATTTTTTCTTATTTTAATTTTTCCTATCGATTCTAATTTTGCCAGCCTTACCATTCCATAATAGGTATTTAAATTTTTAACCTTTTGATCCTCAAAACCATAGAAATATTGTTTTTGAGTTTTGACAACCATGTTTTCAAAGGCACCCCAAGATTAATGCATCCCAACCCTTTTACTGGCCTATCCTTTCCTTGATTTCCATCAGAACAGTTTGTTGCCTAAAATCCATACTTAATCATTTCAAAATGTGATTGTTAGTTAGACTCTCCTATCTCAACAAATAATGAGAAAAAGATTCCACGAGAGCAATGCAAGCTTTGTTATTACATTGAGCTAGTAGTTAAAATACATGAATAGTTAAGCTTTCTAGAAGTGGGATCGTTAGCATTAGGGTAGGTGTATTTTGTCAACCATAACGAAAGTTTTGAACGAGCTTAAAAGGAAAAAAGTTCCATGATTTTTCAAATAAGCAAGACATACTGAATAAGTTGTAGTCTGTAGTAGTAGTTAAATAGGATAGACACAACTAAATTCTTTAATACCACATAGAATCCAGTGACAGTGATCATTTAGCAGAAAGCTAATCTTCTTATGAAGGAAAGTATAAACCAAACATAAATGAACAACTGTATAGCAAATAAGTTTAAACCACTAAAAGCATGAAAAGGAATCAATTTAGTAAAGAGGTATGCCTGTATGACTATCTTTTAACAATGAAGAAAGAAATGGGATGAGAACTTGGGGCTACTTACAAGAGCATGTTCTCCAGTCTCAAAATTTTGCAAGTCCAAAACCTGTACATATATAGGAAAGAACAAAAAGGAAAAAAGAAAAATTAGGAGAATAGAAGGAGACTAACAATAAATAAAGAAAAGAAACAATTAACAAACATTAATAACACAACTTAAAGCTTCCAACAAGAGGAAATAAGTATAAAAGATGGCAATATCAACCAACAAGTGCAGTGAATGAAAGGAGGATGGCCAACTGGTCTTCATATATGTAATCCAACCCTTTGTAATAAGAAGGATGGCCAACTGACAAATACTAAAATGGAAAATAAATGCCAATTAATGACCTAACATAAAGATTAAGCATGTAATGTCCAGAACAAAATAATCTATATGAGAAACAAGACTTGGGAGGTCAACGCTCGAGATTATCCGGGCAAACTTTAAGTTATTTGGATATAGAGAAAGGAATGAAAGGAAGTTGTATGGATCGGTTCGGCATAACTCTTTGTGAGCAAGTAAACAAGCCACATAAATGCTAATATAACTCTATTCATTAGAATGAAGATAAAAACATTGTTTTTCATATATACAATAACAATAAAAGAATTTACATCACTAACAATTATACTACCTCTCACAATTACATATTACATGTCAAAAGTGAACAATATGTACAGTCATTCTTTCTTCTCTTTATAGGTGTTGGATCTGGTTGAACTTAAGGCATGAGTTACATCCACAACTGTTGGCTCATTCAAACTCGAAGCTTTCAGATTTGGTTGGCTTTTAGGTCTGTACATTTTCGAAGCAAGGTAGGAAAGTGTTGCAACCAACTCAGCTATTGCAGGTCGCGAAGAAGGTCTCTTGTGCAAACACATTTGAGCAATATCAAGTGCACGGTATAAATCCCTTGTAGGATACAACCCCTCTAACTTAGGATCAACCATCTCTGGAAACATATCTCTATTTTTAAAATTTCGTAGTGCCTACGAGAAAAAAATGACATTCTTAGCTCGAACTAACTCTATGAAACACTAATATTATTTATCAATATGAAAGTTCAATAGTATAAGTCATAACGTTTTTTCTTCTAAACCAACTGCATATAACTTGGCATGCAATTGAAAAAACAATAAGTCGTTCTTATTTGGCTAAAGTCATAGGCCAAAGCTATCTAAATGCACTAGCCTTGGACCAACCATCTTAAGATAGGGGCATAAGTGGGTGTAAATGGGGACATCACATTTTCCTTCAAGTTCTAATTAAAAATACATATCAAGACTCATACTCACCCATACTACAAGACTGTACTCATCCGCAGGTCTTGAAGTGTCTATGGCCCTTCTTCCAGTGATAAGTTCTAGAAGGACAACCCCAAAGCTATAAATATCTGATTTTGTTGTCAATCGTCCCGTCTTTACATATTCAGGTGCACAATATCCACATGTACCCATCGCCCTTGTGGAAACATGTGTGTCATCACCAGTAGGACCGAGTTTTGCCATACCAAAATCACATATCTTGGGATGATATCCCTCGTCCAATAATATATTAGAGCTTTTCACATCGCGGTGTATAACTGGAGGACTAAGTTGATCATGTAAATACTCTAATCCTTTTGCTGCACCTGCAGCTATTCTCATCCTTGCATTCCAATCAAGTACTTTCCTATTGGGGTCAATCTCTGTTGCAACCGCATGAACAAATGTTTGTATTAAAAATTGCATTTCTCAAAAGAAGGAAAAAAAGTTACAAATAATATACTAAAGAAACTCTACAAAAACATACTGTGCAGATGGTCCTCCAACGATCCTAATGGCAAGTATTCAAATACCAAAATCCTTTCATTTCTAGAAATGCAATAGCCAATAAGGTCGATAACATTAGGATGATGAAGTAGACTCATCATAAGTGCCTCAAGGAGAAACTCGTTATGTCCTTGTGCATCAGTACGATGTAGCCTTTTTATAGCTACAATCTGTGAACAACAAATTCTAGTTAGCCAACACAAAACCATGCACAAGAGAATCAGTATACAAACGACAAACATTCCTGAATGTTCTTTGTTTGTTTCTAACTTAGAGCATGCAATCAATGCATTGGCCACACTAATAGAATGAGGAGGATATGAGAAAGGAGTTTCAATACCGAGTATCATCATGTAGAATTTTTTACTAAAAAATATTAGACATGGAACCTCGGAGAAATAGTTGTTCTTATTAGAATTGCACAGTTTCTTAGCAAGAAAGGCAACAAGAATTGCACAGATCAAACTTATGCAGAAATCAAACTTTATAGATATCCTCAGCTTAATAATTGGGAATGAAATTTGAAAATGGAGCATCATCATAGACAATATTTTAATCAAAAAATTAGACTTGAAATCTTGGAGAAATAGTTGTTCTTGATAGAATGCACAGTTTCTCAACAAGGAAGGCAACAAAAATTGCACAGATCAAACTTATGTAGCACAGATCAAACCTAATAGATAACCTCAGCTTAATGACTAGGAATGAAATTCAATATGGAGTTCATCATATACAATTTTTTACTAAAAAAGCTTGGAGAAATAGTTATTCTCATTAGAATCACACAGTTTTTCAAGGAGAAGGGCAACAAGAAAATGGCAGCATGAGTATACCTGGTCGGTACTTTCCAACCTTCCCTTGTAAACGTTTCCAAAGGCTCCCTCTCCCAAACAGTGATCATTTTTAAAATTCATAGTTGCAGCAGCTAATTCACTGAGTTGAAACATCCGACCAACATGTTTACTAGAACTGCCACTGGATATCCCTTGGTTTTCATTCTTTGAGGTCTCTTTCTGGATATCCAGAGGGCGATTGGCTTGCAACGTGTCTGAAACAAGATCTAACACGAAAATTGTCTATGAGAAACCATGACCATATATAAGAGCAGGCATTCCGAAATGCTTTAAAAGTGGTCTTACAGGTAATGGCAAGGAAATTTTCAATAAAGATTCACAAAAAAAAAACGAATAAAATTAGGGTAAAAAGGAAGAAGGCAATGTATAAGAGCGATTCATCGTCACAGCCGACGTCTGAAATCGATCAGCGCGAAGCCGCAAAGAAGGAAAAAGGATTCCAGCGAAACCCTTCAGAAACTAATCCACCATTGAAATCCGAACATTCATCCAACAAAAAACCTAGTTTTCACCACAAATCTGGGAGCAACCGACGAAAACCCAGTCGCCAGATGCAGGCTAAGAAACAAAAGAACAAAAAAAAAATCCGAACATATAACCATGAAAAAAGCTTTCTTTCGTTAGAAATCTGGAAGCTACCGAGCAAAATCAAATCGCCAGATACAACCAAAGAAGCACTCGAACAGGCTAAAAAAACTCGAGGCGAACAAAAAAAACCATTAAGAAAAGTTATAAAACCCTTCCAAGGGCTTGCTTTCGGCTACCTGTTGCAATGCCCTGTTTATCGCCCTCGTCCGTCTTCGACACTCTGGCACCGCGAAAACAGCAAGTCAACATCGACGTCTCTTTCTCTCAAGAAACTATTCGATGAAAGTGAGAAGACGCGAGGAAGCAAGAGTGCGTGCGACAGAGGAAGCAAATCTTCCCGATCGCAGATGAGCGGAAGCAAATCTTTCTGATCGCAGATGAGCGGAAGCAAATCTTTCTGATCGCAAACGAGCAAGCAAACAAATGAAACAAAGTGACGAAAGAAGGGACTCACCGGTGCATATATAGCCATCTCATATTCCAGATACGGAAAAATACAAAGTGATTCGGCGTCGGAAAAACTTACCAAATTTGCTAATTCCTATCCCACTCCAACGGTTACATTTACTTCCACATTTTTGACTTGTGAATTTTAAAATGAGTCCTTCGATTATCCAGCTGCTGCAATTCTTTCCTCTCGTAAAAATGGCGAAATGCATTGAATTCAACTGCGTGTCTGTGCTTCCAGGTTCCCCTCCTCCTTCCGAACACGCCGCCGGAATCGTATTGCTGTCGCGTTATGCATCCTCCGCCCGCAACGTAACGCCTCCGCCGCCAGCTAGCTACCTCGCACTGGATCGACCAAGTAACCCTACTTGGGCAGCCGTCGCCGCTGCGCTTTGTTGTCTTTGTCGACGCCGTTGGCTCCTCCGACTCAGGATTCAGGAAGCAGAGAACGGCGACACCATGAATCGAGAGGCGAACGGCGAGTTTTCCTCTCTTCCTGGGGGGCCATACATACGACACCATGAATTCTTCCTCGGGTTGTGCCCATCTTCAAACGAGGCAAAAGGGGGTAGCCACGCCCGCTGAAACTGAGGCGGCACGCGGAGACGGAAGCCTCCTGCGCCCGCTGCGGCGGTCGGCACGGCGTCAAGGAGGACCAAGGAGGCCATGTCTCGCCGGAATCAGCAAAGCCCGGTGAGAGAAAACGTTGACGGATTTGTTTGTCTGATCGAGGCGAATGGAAGACAGAGTTAAAGAGCAGTAGATATGGTATCGGGTATCGGGTATCGGATTGTCCTTCCCAAATCCGATAGGCATAACCACAGAAATCCGATGGATTGGGCTGGCACGAAGAAAAGCCATTAGCAATGCTCGTCGATTGTTTTATCTCTTAATTTTCTGGAAGACAGAGAATAATTGCCAGAGTCAAAGTTCGGTTTGTAATTCCAACAGTTTGTTGATTTTTAGTGAAATTTGCTTGAAATGTTATGATCTGACCAAATAGCTAACAAGTTCTAGACTTGAAGTGTGCAATTATTTTCTTCTTCCGATTATGCAGTGGTGCACTTATTGTATCCCCCAAAGTTTTGAGGAACAATTCCTGTGAGAACGAGATCGACTGAAGAAAATGATCTGTGCAAGCATCCAAGGAAACCCACAAAGTTGGATGCACTAACTAGAGCTCTTGAAACTACATTAGCGAGCGTGGAACCATTTGTAGGAGAAGGACCTTAGCTTGAAGCCATGCACGCGCCACAATATGATACGAAATTGAAATAGTAGATTATTCAAAAAGCTAAAAAAACTAAATTAATACGACAACTCTTTTATAAAACTAATTTTAAAGAAAAGTTAGATCAACTATGTAGACTAGAAAGGTAGAACATGCATTAATTGTACAACTAGTTTGAGTAAATTAGACTATTATGTACCATTAGTCAACCTACTCGACTAATTCTAGTAATCATTATTAGATTAATCAGTGTAATAGAGTAGGTTGTTGGTGCAATCGATCTAAGTCATGATTGACCAGACTTGAGTTTGACTCGAATATTATTTTGATGTTTGACGATGAGTTGACCATTGTTTGACATTAGATTAACTATATGATTGACATAGGGGTTGACCATATGATGGTAAAGTCCAAGTCTTGAGTATTTGGCATGGAAAGTCCAAGCATGGTTCTTAGCAATGGTAAAGTCCAAGTCTTGAGTATTTGGCATAGAAAATCCAAGCATGGATCTTGGCAAGCGAAAATCTAAGCTTGAGTCTTGGCAATTAGAAAGTCCAACATAGGTTAGCAAGGAAAGTCCAAGGGTATAATCTTAGCCACGTAAGTCCAAGTATGTAGTATTGGCGGTGAAAGTCCAAGTCATAGGTACTTGGCAATTGGGAAGTCTAAGGTTTGATATTGGCGGCGTAAAGTCCAAGGGTGGAGTCTTGGCAGCATAAGTCCAATGGTTGGCGGTGTAAAGTCCAAGCGTATATTTTGGCAGCGCAAGCCCAGTGTGCCTTGGCGGTGTAGACCAACTTAGTATGACAATAGTTGATGGAAGCATCTGAAGGCTAGCGTATGAATGAACAAGTCATGAATGACTTGGAGGGATCCGATAGGCGTGAGGCTGATGGAGGTGGCTAGAAGGCTTAGGTCTACGCTAAGGGTGGTCTAGCAAGTATGAGGGCATCATACTTGGGGTAAACCTCATGGTTGAGGTTTAGCAGTCGACTGGGGTTATGGACCAGTCGATTGGTCAAATGTTTGATACTTAGCAGCCGAGTCGACCGAGCGATCAGAGATTATGACCGATCGATTGACGTGAGTCACGGGGATTCGGCTGGCAAGAGACCTTGGCGATCATGTCGCAACAGACAATCAATTAGCCTTGAGCGGTCGATCATAGGAGGGCGATCTTGGTGTTGGTCGAAGGCAAAATGCTTAGTAGCCCGTGAAGCGGCATACATGCTTGAGCGATAGCTAATGAAGTGATCGGTATATTCGATTGGTGAATGTCGACGTGGATTAAGTCATTGTGAGACAACGCACTGTTGGCAGTCGACTATCAGACGCAGAATTAGCCCAATACAAGGATAAAAGGAGTAACTCGTGAAGGATTTTGACCATGGTTACTTGGGAGGTTGTTGAGGTGATTTGAAGGCGAAGTGCAAACGCATTTCAGGGTCCTTCAAGCTCATCCAAACAACCAACAAGCAAAGCATTCAAAGCCCTAGTTTGTAAAGTATTCTTTACATTTCGATTGTATTTATTTGTATTTGCTTGTATATTTCGTTTATTGTTGTAATCACTTATACGAGATTTCTCCACCTCCGACGTACTGTCGAGAAAGAGTTTATTGAGTAGTGGTGTGTACATCACTAGAACTTGTTGAGCTCGTCCCGTGGAGTAGGAACCCTAAGGTTCCGAACCACTTATATCTTGTGTAGCATGTGCTTGTGTATTTTATTTATGCTTTATTATTATTTTCATTGCGCATATTAACGAATATTATAAACAAGCACACAAGTGCAATCAAATTTCGTCAAGCAACAAAAACGCATCATTCACCCCCCTTTAACGTTCATCGAAGTTCCTACACAGGTGAGTTTTACTTTTTTTTCTTATGTTAGTGTTCAAGAGATAATGCAGTGGAAAACAAAGAGCAAAAATGAAAATTATTTTAGATGATATTATATTTTTATGTGATTTGATAATCTCAAATTTCTAATCAATGATCTATAAAACTCTCTTACAATTCATCACATAAAAATTATTAAAAAAATTGAGAATAAAATTAATACAAATAAATCTCTAATAGAGGTCGTGTATGGATGTTGATAACACTTGATAGTTTTTTTTTTAAATTTTATTTGCAACCCCTTAAGCTCTTTTATACTCTTCTCCTTGAATATTATTGTTATGCTAAAGTGACAATTATCGATTGACTGATTTACAATGTCTTTGTCCAAATTCTATTGTTGTTCCTTCCATCTGCAGCTCCATTTGAATTAGTCGTCATAGCATTAGTTGATTGAACCAAAATTTAATCGATTGATGAATCCTAAGTTGACTACTCAATCGACTAAAAAAAAATTATATTTTAGCCCAATGGATTTTAATCGACTTGATAGTTGACTAGCAAATAATCTATTTGTTTGCCAAGTAGTTTGAATCATCAATCAATTGAATCTTACTCTTTAGTCAACTGGTATAAATAAAAATTGCTACAAATAAATCAATCTAGAATTTTAGTTTATCAATCAATGATTGCTTCATCAATAAACCAGACCCCACACTAGTTAACTAGTCAAACTAAAAACCTCAACAAACTTAGGGTATTGAGTTTCTTGATTGTTAACTAGTCTTCAATCACCATTCGACTAATCATCCCACAAATCTCAAAACACTTGAGAGTATTAAATTTTATAACTACAAATCGACCAGTCTCCCATACCAGTCGAATAGCCCCTTAATTTTGATCACATCTATGGTTGATGTCTATATAAGTTGGCTTCTACTCTCGTCCCTTGTATGTAGGTCACTCCACTTCATATCTCATAGAGATTTTTCAAGCCTTCAGGTCTTCTCCCATCAAGTTACTTGTTCCTTGGATACATCAAACCCTTGTTTGCTCCACATGCCAACCTTCATGCTTTTTTGTTTCACCTCTTTGACTTTGTCGTGCTCTGATGCTCCTTGTTTTGTAGCTCCTCGGATGTTTGTGTTATCCATCTTTCTATAAATCATCCTGTAGTTATTTTGATGCTCATGTCATCCTTCTCTAAATTCTAGAGATCTCAAGTTATCAAGTCATCAACCATCTTGGACATGTCAAGTTAATGTATATATATTGCAGATCCTAAACTTCATACACATCATACATAGTAACAAACCTAACTTAAACTTTTTTCCTAGCTCATCAAAATAATTAATTTCATAAATATATAAGGGGACAAAATCTCCAAAAATCATGACACTATTTTCTTTGGCAACTTCTTCATCAATACTTCACCATTCAACTAGTAATAGAAGCTAATTGATTGACCATCACCAACCAATTGACCAATCGTCTAGTCTCTAAAGAGTCTTCATTTTAACTGTGTTTGAGTCAACTACCCAATTGATTCAACCATTAGTCAATTGATATGTTGACTACCTCTAATTTAATGATGGAGTATGCCTAGGTTGAGTGTTATCTTGCCTTTTGCGTACATGTCATTCAACGCACAACACCCAAGGAGTCTTACCATGCTTTGAGATTTTCTCCTATCAAGTTGTTCATCCCTCGTATGCCTAGGCTAAGTATCTCTTGATCTTATTTATCTCTTGCTCAGAGAAGGCTTGTTCAAGTGCAAACTTAGTTTTCATGTTGAACTTGACCTCCTTTTTTTTTTTTTTTGCTTCTTCGTTAACCTTGACAAAGTGACATTTTATTTTACATTAACTGAAAAATCATATCGTTCTTCATGTGATCACTATATTGATTTAGAGGTGGAAGTATAATGTCATCTTCCTCTTTTATGTATTGAAATTTCCCTTTAGCTTTGAGATTTGAAATTTTTCTCCAACCATCGCTTTGTTGGCAGTTAATTCTCTTAAAATATACATGACAAATAAGATAGCATAGGATTTTGACATAGTTCGGTAGCTTAAGACTCCTATTCCATGACCTATAATCCATTAGTAGATTACTCCTGGAATTTTTTACATTCTCCTTAAGGGCAACATTAGTGGTGGATCGACCTCTAACAAGATGTTCAAAATCCATATAAGAGGATTACAATATAGGTTTTAGAGTTTACAATGAGACTTAGAGAAATAATAGAATAATGGAATATAAAAACTAATATATTGTTTTGAATTCATAGCCTTTGAAATTCAATGAATAGCCTCACCCTCAATATAAATCTTTGATCTATTTTTACTATATTGGTGCCCATTAGTGGATTGATTTGTGTTGGGATCTTTTATGAAAAATAATCACAAAACACAGTGGAAAAATTGGATCCCTCTAGAGATCCATGTGTATACATAATATCGTGGTCGTTCTTACAACTGCATCTAGTTGAGAGATTACCCTTGATGCGTAGCCCTTGCGATCCCGACATCAACCTTTTGCAATGGATCTCAGCGCGATCAGGATGATCGCGCCTCTATGGTATCCACACGAACACTCTTTTGGAGAATCAAAGTCTTTGGTTGTGCTAGCAACCACTCAAAAGACTTTCGGCCAAAGAGGGAGGAATAGAAAATTCGGCCAAGAAGATGAAGAGAAGAAGAAGTCTCTCTTCAAGAAGATGAAAAGAAAACCTGTTAAAGATGTTTCTTCCAACCTTTGGGTTTCCCACTTCAATGCATGATTAATTCACATTAATCATGCATGATAAGAGGTTTCTTCTAACCTTTGGGTTTTCCTCTTCAATGCTTGATTAATTCATATTAATCATGCATGATGAATTCATGTTGAATCTATATCATTCATCTTCTTCAAATTAATTTAAGTCTAACTCAAATTAAACCAATTTGAGTCTAACTCAAATTCGGCCAACTTATTTGAGTCTAACTTAAATCCATCCCTTTCAATGAGTCTAACTCAATAATTCCAATTCAATAGCCTAATGGTTTATTTAGTCAAACTAAAATGAACTCATCTCTAAAACATGTTCTTTGTATGTAACCCAATAGGTTCTCAGAATGTTGGCAATATCTTTAAAATCCCTTTTAGAAATATAAGCAATGAGTGGTATCTAGCAATGCATCATTGCTACCCAAGTGACGAGAATGTCGAGATCCGATATTACATTTCTGTGACTATTATCTTGTATGATTCAATCCTTCTATCCTTGATATTTAGATTGATCAATGAGGCATAGATCGTGTCATCCTCTTATCATTTTTTGTGTTTCTTGATCTCCAATTAGACTATCCCAATCAAATGAGCTCAATATCTCATATTGACTTATTTGAGCATGAACATGCATTTTAGTAGTCCTACTTTATCAAAGGGCTCACAGATTTCACTTCCATCATATGGAAGAGATAGATCTCATCTACATCACTCACATCCCTCCACATAAATCATTGCATACCCAGTGATTGACTTTATTGTCCACCTTGTTACAGGTGTCGTTTGTCGATACTAAAGTATACAACTCCTTATGTAAGGAACCGTAGTGATTTCAGGTCTAAGGACTATTCATACCAATAGCCACTATGAGAATGTTTATGATAATCTATGAATCATTCTCATGGCGGGTCAGTTTAGTACATATTCTCTAATATATATATTCATGTGTCAACTTTATATCATATATTCATGACTTATGAGACTAAATCATCAGTTGACCTACATACTGGTCTCAACATATTAATATTATCTTTGTATATTAATACTTGACTAGGAACAGTTACGAGTAGTGTTCTATATATATCTACAGTATCCCACTATCAAATCACCAACTTGATATACCATAGACTAGAACCAACTACCCTAAGATATTATTATTTTTATTCAAATGATACGTCAATGAAGTAAATACAATAACCATAAACTTTGCCTTTATTATGAAATATGATACAAAAATTTTCTTACCAATCATCTCATAATTGACACTTATGGTCAATACTAACAATTTGTACCATCAATTGATTGATTTGGTTTAACCATTCTAGTATATCACTATTAGTTTTTAGCGATATTAATGTTCAATAGATAATGAAGTAGAAAAAAAGAACACAAAAGAAAACCAAACTAGATGATGCAGTGATTCTGTTGGTGCAATCGGCCCAGGTCACGATTGACCAGGACTCGAGTTTGGCTCGAGTGATGTTTTGATATGTTTTGATGTTTCGACAAAAACATATGACAATATAATTGTCAAGGAAAGTCCAAGCATGGGTCTTGGCAAATGGAAAGTCCAACATGTGTTGGCAAGGAAAGTCCAAGCATGGGTCTTGGCAAATGGAAAGTCCAACATGAGTTGGCAAGGAAAGTCCAAGCATGGTCTTGGCATGGAAAGTCCAACATGGGTTGGCATTTGAAGTCCAAGGGGATTAGTCTTGGCGGCGTAAAGTCCAAGCGGTAGTCTTGGCAGCATAAGTCCAATGGTTGGCGGCGTAAAGTCCAAGCGGAGTCTTGGCGGCGTAAGTCCAATGTGCCTTGGCGGTGTAGACCGCATACATAGTCGACTAAGCACCTGAAGGCTAGCGCGATGGATGAACAAGTCATGGATGACTTGGAGGGATCCGAGAGGCGTGAGGCTGATGGAGGTGGCTAGAAGGCTTAGGTCTAGGCTAAGGGTGGTCTAGCAAGTATGGGGGAACCATACTTGAGTTAAAACCTCATGTTTGAGGTGTGCCAGTCGACTGGTGCCATGTGGCAGTCGACTGGACCGAGTCAACTAGGGTTTGACTGCGGGTTATGGCCTAGCGATGATCGTTATTGGTCGGGTAATGATCGGTCGAGCTCGATCGATCGTGATCACCGATCGGCGTCGAGCATTCGGCCAGTGAGATGAGACTCGATCGTCGAGTGAGGACTCCATCACGACCGATGGTAGTTCGGGACTTATCCAATGTGGAACTATCCGCTGTCTCACGACAACAGCGACATCACCGATGGTCCCGATCAATCGATCGACTTTTTCCAAAGATAGGTCGCTATATACGAGCTCGTGATGGAGGAAAAAGTGATCGGTTCTTGAGGGCTATTGGGGCGATTTGTTGGTGCAAATCAGGTCTCCAAGTGCAAGCAAGCAACCAAGCATTCAAGCAATCAAAACAAGTGTTGTAAAGTCTTTTCTTTACTTGGATTTCGTATTCATTATTGTAATTGCTTGTATTTGTATCTTATTGTTGTAAGATTACTTGTAAGGGGTTTCTCCACCCTTGACTTGTGTCAAGAAGGAGTTTTATTGGTTAGTGGTGTTTGTGGCATCGCTAGGGTTCGTATGAACCCAATCCGTGGAGTAGGAACCAGTTTGATTCCGAACCACGTTATATGCTCTTGTTGTGATTTGTGTTGTGTCCATTTCGTTATTGCTTTTATTATTTCTATTTCCGCTGCGCTAACGAAATTGTAGACACGAACGAGATCGAATTCCATCCACGATCGGGCGAAACGCTATTCACCCCCCCTCTAGCCGTTCCAATATTCCTAACAGATTCAACGTGTGTCAATAGACTCTATGTAGGATCTTCGGTGAGCGCTAGAGGGGGGTGAATGACGATTTCGTTTGCTTGATGAAATTCGCTCATGCTTGATTGCCTATACTTATCGTTAACGCAACAGAATACAAATAGAAAATACAAATATAAATACACAAAGACAATCACAACACACAAATATAACGTGGGTCGGAACCTTAGGGTTCCTACTCCATGGATTGAGCTCAAATGAGCTCTAGCGATGCAAACACCACCACTAATCAAATACTCCTTCTCGGTGACACACTGGAGGTGGAGGAAAACTCTTACAATGAATTACAAAAGTAATACAAGATAAAATAAACAAATACAAAGTAAATAAAATAAAAGAAGTAAAGAACATTTTACAAAACTCTTTTGAATGCTTGCTTGTTTGATTGCTTGAGCCGCACTTGAAGACCTTTACTTGCACCAGCAAATCACTCCAAATCGCCCAAGAAATCGCTGCCAAAAACCTTCCCTTCGAGCTTCCTTTAAAGCTGCAACTAGGGATGATTTTCCCCTAGCAGTCGACTACTCATACCCATCAGTCGACTGCTCCTGTAGTCATTGTCTCACAACGACTCGATCCACGTTGGATAAGTTCTAATGGATAGACCATCAGTCGACTGTCAAACCCTAGCAAAATCTGTGCAATCGAGCCACCGTAGCCGCGCCGCGCTCGTGACATTTCTCAACATCGCCGATCGCCTCCATGGCGATCGCTCAAGGGCAAATCAGGTGTTGCCTCGACTAGGGCTCCAGTAGAGGCGCCAGTCGAGGTGCCTTGTGTCTGTTCGGCCACAGTCGAGGCCACTCGAGGCGCCACCTTGACTGGGACTCCAGTCGAGGCGCCAGTCGAGCCGCCTTGCATTTGTGATTGCAATTCGACCGTAGTCGATTGTCAGTCGACTCCCATCAATCGATTGGTCATAATCCCAGTCGATTGCTCAGTGTCGACTCGACTGCCAAGTGTCAAAATACTTAACCAGTCGACTGATACACCTCAACCATGAGGTTTAACTTAAGTATGATGCCCTCATACTTGCTAGACTAACCTTAGCCTAGACCTAAGCCTTCTAACCACCTCCATCAGCCAGACGCCTATCGGATCCCTCCAAGTCATCCATGACTTATTCATCCATACACTAGCCTTTAGGTGCTTCCATCGGCTATTGTCATGCTAAGCTGGTCTACACCGCCAATGCACATTAGGCTTACGCTGCCAAGACACACGCTTGGACTTTACGCCGCCAACCATTGGACTTATACTTCCATGACTCCACCCTTGGACTTTACGCCGCCAATATCAACCCTTGGACTTCCCTTGCCAACCCATGTTGGACTTTCCAATTGCCAAGACTCAAACTTGGACTTTCTCTTGCCAACCCATCTTAGACTTTCCAATTGCCAAGATTCAAGCTTGGACTTTCCCATACTAACCCATGTTGGACTTTTCAATTGCCAAGACTCAAACTTGCATTTTCCCTTGTCAACCCATGTTGGACTTTCCAATTTCCAAGACTCAAGCTTGGACTTTCCATGCCAAGTACTTAAGACTTGGACTTTACCATTGCCAAGACCCATGCTTGGACTTTCTATGCTAAGTGTCCCACTTGGACGTTTCCATCATATGATCAACCCTATGTCAACCATATAACCAACCCATTGTCAAACAATGGTCAATTCATCGTCAAATATCAAACCACTACTTGAGTCAAGCTCGAGTCTAGTCAATCGTGACATGGGTCAATTGCACCAACACTCTAGACTCCTAGTTCATTGCCTATTACTAGATACTTGACGAGGGAAAATCCAAGTGAGATTTGGTGATGGAAAGTACAAGAGTGGAGTCTTGGCCATGTAAGTCCAAGTCTGTAGTCTTGGTAGCAAAAGTCCAAGTATAGATACTTGGCACGGGAAGAGGAAAAGTCCTAGTAGGTCAAGAGTGATAGGATAACTAGGTAAGGGAAGACTCGACAGGTCAGGGAGACCTTGCTTGGCAAGGGAAGATCCGGCAGGTCAGGGAGATCGTGCTTAGCAAGGAAAGTTCCGATAGGTTAGGGAGATCGTGCTTGGCAAGGGAAGACCCGACTGATCAGGGAAATCGAGCTTGACAGTAGAAGTCCTACTGGGTCACGATTGATTGGATGCTAGGCAAACAAGAAAAGTCCGAGTATGGATACATGACAAAGGAAAAGTCTCAGAAGCGCGATCTCTTAGCAATGGAAGTCCTAGAGGTGCGACCTCTTGGCAAAGGTAGACCCAAGAGCATGAAATAGTTGATGAAAGCACTTGAAGACTAGCACAAGGATGAACAAGTCGTGGAGGACTTGGATAGATCTTAGAGGTGTGAGGATAAAGGAAGTGGCTAGAAGACTTAGGTCTAGACTAAGGGTGAGCATCAAGTATGAGGGGATCATACTTTGGTTAAACCTCATGTTTGAGGTACGACAGTCGACTGGAGGATTTGCCTAATCGACTGGTCCAGTGTGGTCGACTCCCGCTGTGGGGCTCGATTTTTAGAATGGGTGCTCGACACAATGCGACTTAGTTTTCAGACTCAGTGCTCAGTACTGTGCATCTTGGGACTCAACCTAAGTGTTCGACACTTGATGAGTCGGCACAATCCTCAGTGTAATCGACTATCGCGGAGAGCAAATCTCAGAAGCTAAGGGTGCATGAGCCGAGAGTAGAAGAAATAGTTCTCCGACGAATACTATGGTAGGGCAATGAGGCACTATAGCAGTAGTTAGAAGCAAGCGCACTCGACCAACACTGAAGGCTCACCAAGGTAGCACTGACCGCGTTACCATGGTGAGAAGAGGAGGATTTCGGAGCGATTTTCTTTAAGACTTTGAAGGGGAAGTGTTGTTACATTCCTTACCTTCAAGAGTGTTCCACAAAGAACCAAGCAACAAAACAAAAGAGATCAAAGTTCTTATTGTAAAGTGTTTCTTATATTTTGTTATATACTTGTATTTGCTTGTTGTTCTTACTGTTGTAAGCTCATATTGTAAGAGGTTTCTCCATCTCCGATTTATTACCGAGAAGGAGAAGATGTTAGTGAGGGTAGATCACTAAACCACCACCGTGGAGTAGAATCGAGGTTCCCTTGTTTATTTCTATATTCCACTATGGATTACTAACAATTGGAGATGAACACGACAACAAACCTCTTATACCAAGTCGAAGAATCGAGCGAGCGCTATTCACACCCCCCTCCCCTCTAACATACCAACGATCCTAACAGATAACACCTCTTTCTTGGTAGGACCCATGGTGAGAAAACCTCTTATAGTTTAGGCACACATGGATTACAATAAATTGATTAGGAAAATAATACAAATGAAGCTTGAGTAAAGGTAGAGTATGAATGTTGATAACACCTGATTTTTTTATATTTTATGGCCACTAAGCTCCTGTTATATCCTTCTTCTTGAATCTTGTTACTATACTCAGATGATATTCATCAATCAATTGTTTGTTGACTATTAGTAGACTGATTAATAGTATATTGCCTGAATCTTGGTGTTACTCCTTTTATCTTTAGCTTTATTTGAAACGGTGATTTTAGTATCAATCGAATGGTTGATCCTGAATTGACTACTTCAATTAACTTGAAAATATTTTATTTTTAGCCAAAAGGATTGTAGTCAAATCAGTAATTTACTAGCAAATATTCAACTTGTTTGCCAAGTAGTCTAAATGATCACTTGACTGAATTTTACTCTTCAGTTGATTGGTCTAAGATAACAATTACCCAAATGGACAACTTAGGTTTCAGTTTATCATTCGACAATTAGTTTATCAATCAACTTAATCATAAGTCAACTAGATCCCACTGTAGGGGATCCGACATCGCTAGAGGGGGGTGGATGAATAACGTCGATTATGGAATTCGCTCGTGTTCGTCTCTACAATTCGTTAATACACAGCGGAAATAGAAAATACAATACAAATACAAACACGAGTACACAAGAATACAAGCACACGCATGCACAATACGAGATATAACATGGTTCGGAACCTTAGGGTTCCTACTCCATGAGTCGAGCTCAAATGAGCTCTAGTAATGCACACACCATTAATAGAACTCTTTCTCGGAACAATCTGGAGACGGAGAAACCTCGTACAAATGATTACACAAGTAATATAAGAGATATAAGCAAATATAATAAAATGTAAGTAAAATTTTTTTTTATAAAGAATGCTTTGAATGTTTGCTTGTTTGATTGCTTGAGCCGCACTTGAAGATCCTGACTTGCACGAGAAAATCGCTTCAAATCACCCAAGAAATCACTGCAAAAAATTTCCCCTTCGAGCTCCTTATAAAGATGCAACTCGGGCTGATTTTCACCTAGCAGTCGACTGCCCATACCTAGCAGTCGACTGCTCATGTAGTCATTGTCTCACAACGACTCAATCCATGCTGGAAAAACTTCAACGGCTAACTCATCAGTCGACTGCCAAACCCTAGCAGTCGACTGATGCATAGCAGTCGAGGCGCTGGTCGAGCCTGCCTTGCTTCTGTGGTCGCATCCATCAGTTGACTGTCATCCATCAATCGACTGCTCCACATCAATCGACTACCAATGCTGGCAGTCGGCTGCTAAGACTACTCGACCGCAATCTAGCATCAATCGACTCCTACCAATCAACTGATCGTAACCCCAGTCGATTGATCGGTATCGCCTAGGTTGTCAAGTGTCAAAATACTTGACTAGTCAACTGGTCTATAACTCCAGTCGACTGATACACCTCAAACATGAGGTTTTAACCCAAGTATGATGCCCTCATACTTGCTAGACCACCCTTAGTCTAGACCTAAGCCTTCTAGCCACCTCCATCAGCCTCATGCCTATCGGATCCCTCCAAGTCATCCATGACTTGTTCATCCATACGCTAGTCTTCAGGTGCTTCCATCGGCTATTGTCATGCTAAGCTGGTCTACACCGCCATGGTATATTTGGGCTTATGCTGCCAAGATACATGCTTGGACTTTACGTCGCCAATATCATACCCTTGGACTTCCCAATTGCCAAGTACCCATGACTTGGATGTTCACCGCCAAGACTACATACTTGACTATACGTGGCCAAGACTACACCCTTGGACTTTCCATGCCAACTCCATGTTCGACTTTCCAAATGTCAAGACTCATGCTTAGACTTTCCCATTGCCAAGGTCCATGCTTGGACTTTCCATTCCAAGTACTTAAGACTTGGACTTCTCATGACAATCACATTGTCATACGTTTTGTCGAACATCAAAATACTGCTTGAGTCAAATACGAGTCTGGTCAATCGTGACTTGGGCTGATTGCACCAACAATCTCTCCCTTTTTGATGTTTGACAAAACCACAAAACCTTTGAGTTAGGCCACCTAACTCAAACCAATCAAACTCTCCCAATTCTCCCAATTGGACAATCTCAAATTCTCTCCTTTTTGACATACATCAAAAAGGCTCTCCCCAAGAGTATCAATATTTCATATCCCAATGAGATCTTACAATCTCCCCCTTGGTCCAAAAACATCTAGGATGCCTTCACTCTTCCTAGTGATAAGTCCCATATCACTAAATGAGAGGTAATTCTCATTCTCCAATTTTCAAAATTCTCCCCCTTATGAGGAAGAACACATCCATCATCTCATGATGGATAACCTCCCCCTAAAGGCTTGCTCCCTCATGACCATTGCACAAACAATGTCCTTGGAGAAGTCCCTAAGTCTATAGGAACACTAAATCATCGAAATTAAAAACAAAAGTTAAAACTTGAACTTTCACACATCTTAAAATTAATTTTCACCCTAAACAACTCTCCTAATCCATTTTCAATGAATTTTCACCATTCAAATGCATTCTAAAGCATGTCCTAGGATTAGGAGCAGTTAGGGTACATAGGAAGAGCTGAAAGTGGGCTAAACAATCCTTGTTTACCCGGAATCATCGATGACTTTGATCAAAGCGCAATGATCGTTAGCATCATCGATCGATTGCCACATACAATAGCTTGGATCGATCTCTGATTTTCAGAAATCAAGTTTTTAGAAAATGAGTTTTTTTTATAAAATCATAAGTAAATATGTGTATTTTGAAAATTTTTAAAAATTCATACGCACATTACTTACATAAAATACAATGGGTGAAAAATAGTTTGAAAATAAAATATCCATTAAAAAGAGAGATTGATACAAAGTTCAAAACTATTAAAACTTTCAATATTTTTGACTTACTTTGTATCAACTTCTTCAATGGTGAATGCTATCAAAAGATAGACTTCACCAAGATTTTCTAAAATAATTTTAAAATTGTTTTGAAAACTTATTTTGAACTATGGACTATGGGTTAGATGTACATGACTTGTACATTAGCTCATGATCCATACCTATGATTGAAATGAGTTTGAGTTCATCTAGATGCAACATCTATATGCACCTTGAACTTAACTCATTTTCCTAACATCTCACATATATCTAAGGTACATAAAAGCACACACAGGTCAATGTATTTATGAGATGTGGGTTTAGGGTTATTAGGGTTTCATGCATTTTCTAGGTAACTCTATTTGATTCCCTTATACATGGAACTTCAAATCATGTCATTGTCCTTAAATCAATTTTAATTAAACTTAAATGCATGAATGATAATTATGTCATATGAATATATTCTAAACATGAACATTACATAAAAATTAACCCTAAGAATTATCATGACATTTAGATGATTGAGATGAGATATGATGTCATGACATAACAAAATAGAATAGAACATACAAATCAACACGCACATCAAACACATAATAGAAGATAAATGATACACAATTTGAAAAAAAATATATTATATTTATCTTTAAGTCAGTTCTACACCCAACAAACAAACGTCCAGATAGTCACTCCTCACTACGAAAATAAAGACAAGATACATAGATGTAGACCCGGTAGGCCCGACTACCATCCACTAGTATCCTCGGGCGGAGGTGGTGGAGGAGGTGGAGGTTGCTGACTCATGGTTCAGCTCCGCATCATCTCGAACATGTCGATCTGATACTGCTCCATCCGACTAAGCTGCTGACTCATGGAAGATATCTGATATGCCATGGAGGACTGCTCTAAACTGATCTCCTCAAGGCGAGTGTCCATCTCCTCATGGTAGGCCTCAAATCTGGTCTCCAAGCGTGCAAGGCGCTCCGAGAGACCCTCCTCGAGTATATTTGGTAGCATGGGGTCATCCTCCTCAGTAGCTCCCTTGCCATGCTCTGCAACTAGCTCTCCATACTCTCCAGTTGGTTGAGGCCGAGGTGACCACTCCATCATATTTGGTAGCATGGGGTCATCCTCCTCAGTAGCTCTCTTGCCATGCTCTGCAACTGGCTCTCCATACTCTCCAGTTGGCTGAGGCCGAGGTGACCACTCCATCCTCCCAGGCCCTGTCCGCATGTCGGCCAATGCAAAGTGTCTCATAGTGATGCGGTCGTAGGAGTCGGATAGTGGCCTCAATGTCCCCCTAGAAATGTTTATGTCTATGGATGCTAACTAAGAAGTGATGATATGTCCAAAAGACATATGAACTTTCCCTTGCACAGGGGACACAAAGTGGACTATGCAATGAAAAATGTTTGATGCGATATTGATATCCAATAAATGGTGCATCGCATACATGAGAAATAGATGGGGAGGCCAAATCTTGGCCTGACCCCGGGTCACAATAGGCAAGAGGCATCTAACAATGATTTTGTAAAGTACATTATCAGGGGTAGATAAGACATTGATTGAAAATAGATTCTGATCCAAAGGACGAGGTCGATGGAAAAAGAAGTCATGCATGGAATATAGAGAAATATGATCAAAAGGAGCTGGAAACGACTCATCAAGAGTAGGATAGAAAACAAAGGTGTCGTCAGATGGTTGACACTACAAGAGCTCCTACAGGATCGTAGGAGTGAACTCTAAATCGCGTTTTGCAATGCGAACGAAGTATGTCGGGCCATCGCCAACTCTCCTACGATTTGAGTAGAATTCCTTAAGTAGGTCAATGTTAATTGGATGCATACAGAAAACTTTTTTCATTAACTGGTAATGCATGATAATTTGGATAACATCCCCATAATACGATCGGAAAAATGTCTCGTCTAAGTATCTAACCAGCATGGGTTGATACAATCGTGATGAAACCTGGGATCCTTCACCAGGCTCAGTCCTACGTGGTTGTCTATATAAATGAGATGTATGCAATGAAATATCACAAAACATGGTTAAATCAAGGTATAGTATAAGTAAAGTGATTAGGGTTTTAGTTAGAGAAGTTACTTAGGTGTCATTTGATCTGAGGCTGTAAGAGGCGACCGGAGAAGCAAGTGTTAGAGAGAAAATCGATGAGAAGATGGCTGGAACACTAGCCGGAGCCCTAACTCGTGTGGAGGAAGAAAATGAGACACCCATTAGGCAGAAACCAGATGAAATAGGATTAGGTTTCAAGAATCAAGCCTTACCTAGGGCTAGAAACACCGGCGAGCAGTTAAGCGAGAGAAAGTGGAGGCGTCGGAAGCATCGGGAGCATTGGAGAAGAGGAGAAGTCGCGTGAGGAGGCTGAACCGCTAGGGTTCGACCTTATAAAATCGTGGCGAGCAATCGACTGATAAGCCAGAGCAGTCGACTGCTCATAGTTCGACGACCGATTCACGACACCAGTAGTCGACTGCTAGGGTTCGATAGTCGACTACTCAACCTTCTGTGTCATGCTACAATGTATTCAGTCGACTACTCGACTGAAGCAGTCGACTGATATCTGATTATCTGTTTGAAATTTATGTGAATTTGATTTCTTTACTAAATTTTGTTTCATTTAGTATGTTTATTGCATGTGTATCGATTAGTCCAGTATTTGTGTGTTTGTTAATATGTTTTGATATTTTTATCCTATTTCCATGAGCATTAATATCCAAGAGTTTTATTCCTAGCATCTCACCCTTTCTAAATGTTTGAAATACACAATCAAGGTGAACCCTTTATTTTGTGAGATGCAATACACCATAGACATACCTTCCATGTAAACACATGATAAGTCATATGAAGCATGACAAGTGCATGACATACCAAGGTATATAATACCTAAGAATTAAACTCAATTGTCATTTTAAACAAAATAAGATAATTTGCCTTGATAGATCAATCTCTCAAGTGTGTCAAAATTCAAGGTGGTACACCATGACCTCTAAACCTAATTGTGTCATTTTTGATCAATTTTTCTTGATTCTCAAATTCTATTGGCACATCCTAAAATCCTTTAGGATAAAGTTTCGATGTCATTTCTAAAGTATCATATAACTTTGAAAATGCCCTAAAGTGCTAACTTTACTATGGTTGGGTTAGCTACCCACTCATTCAAGCTGACACAACTCATTTAGTGTGAATCAATCACGCTCTTAGGAATCCAATACCTATTGGAGCTTCTTGGATTTACTAGGTACTCACTAGGGATATCCTCCCTTAGTACCTTTCCAATAAGTCGAATGGAAATCTACATAGGTAAATTATTGTGAGATGAGTTCAGTGAATTTGTACTTAGTTAGAGAGTAAAATTCAACTTAGATGGACTCGGTCTTTGTAGATTATAGTTAAAGTTTTGGGTGATCGTAAAGGTTATTCGAGCGATTGGAATTGTTTTTCAAATGTGTGATGCACAAGATGTATCTTTGAAGAACAAGATAAGGAGCCAACTCAATCAATCTAGATTAGATCTAAATAGGGCAGCTAGAAGTCCCAATTGATTGGATTAGAGGATTGATCGATCAAAAAATACTTCCAATTGATTGGAATTGTGTGGACTTAATTAGAAACATGATCTAGATTAGATCCAATGAGGAGATTAAAGATCTAGATCAATTAGAGGTTTGGTGAACCAAAAAGGGGGTCCCAATTAACAAAAATGTGTCATATTAGCTTTAGCATATAACGAAGTGCTTTGTGGGTGAAACTGATATAATAAGTCAGAGTCGTTTAGTAGACTAGAAAGGGCTTCGAGCCAACTGAATCATTAACACTTCAACAATCTCAAGACAGTATGACACTTCATGAAGGTAGCCTATAAAAGGGACTTAAGGCTCGAGGCAGAGGGCATGAACACACAAAAATAGAATACTTAGTGCTATAATTGTCCTCTCCCTTCAATCTCTCATTGTCACTTTTACTTTGTTGCTTTGTAATACCCGTTGATTATATAAAAGATTTCTCCATTTATGACACTTTATCAAAGAGGAAAGAAAGTGAACTTCTATGCATAGGTCATGGATGTAGTAACCTAGGACTGTGAACCATGTTAAATCAAAATGTTCATGGAGAATTCTAGGAATGCAAACTTGTAATACTAGTTATGATGTTCTTCCAATCATTCAGCCTACAAGGGGAAAAAGTTCATGGTGACAAAAAGTCAT
>JAKLTH010000225.1:0-63131 GCA_025175895.1 Wurfbainia villosa | reverse complement strand
TCGAAGAAAGGTTCTAAGAGGAAGTCAAAGGAATAGTAGAAGGGAAAGAAGAGAAGGGCTAAGAAGGTAGAACTAGCACAAAAGGAAACTTGCCATCATTATGGCAAGGAGAGCCATTTGCGAAGAAAGTGCAAGATTTATCTTGAGTCCGTGAAGAAGAATAAGGCATCGGATGCCCCACTTCTTCAGATATCTTCGTTATTGATTGTCATTCTATTTCCTCAAACACTTGGGTATTGGATACTGGGTGTGGCTCACATATATGTAATGACAAACATGGGCTAAGGAATAGAAGAAGACTCGTCGAGGAGAGTCAAATTTCGTGTTGGGAATGGAGCAAAGGTTCTTTGCACTCGCCATCGGAATGTATTTGTTGGAACTCCTGCGGGACTTGTCTTAGAAGCGGACAATTGCTTTTATGTTCCTTCGTTGATAAAGAACATCATTTCTATTTCTTGTTTAAATAGAAATGGGTACCATTTGACTTTTAGTAACAATTGTTGTTACATAACTTTGAATGGAGTTCTTTATGGAACTGGAACTTTAAGCAATGGTATTTATCGTTGGACGTATCCAGTGACATTTTCAATATCGAAGCGAGAAACAAGCGTGCTCGAAAGGATAATCAATTAGACTCCTACATGTGGCATTATCGTCTTGGCCATGCAAGCAAGAAACGCTTGTTTGAATTACACCGATTTGGAATTCTGGAATCATTTGAATTGGATTCATACGATACATGTGAATCATGCTTAAAAGGCAAGATTACTAAGTTACCTTTTATAGGAAAAAGGTGAACGAGTGGGAGAGTTGCTAGGTCTAATACATACTGATGTATGTGGACCTATGTCAACTCAAGCTTTAGTATGCTATAGCTACTTCATTACCTTCATCGATGATCACTCATGGTTTGGGTATGTGTTCTTGATGAAACACAAGTCTGAAGCCTTTGAAAGGATCAAAGAATTCAGAAATGAAGTAGAGAAACAACATGACAAGAGTATTAAAATACTTCAATCAGATCGAGGTGGTGAATACTTAAGTCAAGAGTTTCTTGATTATCTAAGAGGTAATGGTATATTGTCTCAATGGACTCCGCCATATACACCACAACATAATGGTGTATCTGAGAGGCGTAACCGAACCTTGTTGGACATGGTAAGGTCAATGATGAATCATGCGAATCTTCCCAAGTCCTTTTGGGGCTATGCACTTCAGACAGCTATTTACTTGTTAAACAGAATGCCAACCAAGGTAGTCTCCACTACTCCATATGAGATATGGAATAGTAAGAAACCTCATGTATCTTACTTGAAGATATGGGGTTGTCCTACATATGTGAAGTGGACTGTATCAGACAAATTGGATGCTAAGTCTGATAAATGTCTATTTATTGGATACCGTAAGGAAACAAGGGGTTACCAATTCTATCATCCTGTGGAACAAAAGTGTTTGTTTCAAGGTATGTTGTGTTTCTAAAGAAAGAGTTTCTCTTGCAAGAAAATAGTGGAAGTGTCGTCGAGCTTGAGGAGGCTCGAGAGACTCAAATAGACATTGATGAGATACCTGGTGAAGTACAACAGTCGATAACTCATAGTGATGAGCAATCGGCTGGACCTATTGAAACACCACATCTTCGTAGATCTGGTAGAACACGCAACATTCCTGAGAGATATGGATTTCTCGTAAGTGAATCGAACACATGTTACTCATTGATGATGAGAGCCTACGTTATGAAGAAGTTGACAAGTTGAAAGGGATAAGTGGCTTGAAGCCATGAAGTCGAAATGATTCCATGTATGAAAACCAAGTTTGGAACTTGGTTGACCACTGAAGGCATAAAGCCTATAGGGTGCAAGTGGGTTTTCAAGAAGAAAACTGACATGGATGGTAATGTGATTACCTATAAGGCTAGATTGGTGGCGAAAGGATATCGTCAAAAGCAAGGTGTTGATTATGACGAAACCTATTCGCCTGTAGCTATGCTTAAATCCATTCGGATGCTCCTGGCCATAGCGGCTCATTATGATTATGAGATATGGCAGATGGATGTGAAAAACAGCTTTCCTTAATGGAAACCTGCTCGAGGACGTGTATATGATACAGCCTGAGGGTTTCACATCGGTTGATAAAACCAAGGTATGCAAATTGCGACGGTCCATTTATGGATTGAAGCAAGCATCCAGGAGCTGGAATATCCATTTTGATGAGACAATAAAAAGTTTGATTTCTCACAAAATCCAGACGAACCTTGTGTGTACAAGAAGGTTAGTGGGAGTGCAGTCGTGTTCCTAGTATTATATGTCGATGACATATTACTTATAGGAAACGATGTTTCAGTCTTACAGTCAGTTAAGGTTTGGTTATCCAAGACATTCTCCATGAAAGACCTGGGAGAAGCAACCTACATCCTCGGGATTAAGATCTATAGAGATAGATCGAAACGGTTGCTTGGTCTTCATGGATCTACATATATAGACCGAGTGCTAAAGAGGTTTAGCATGTCGGAATCCAAGAAATGTTTCCTACCCATCAGGCATGGGATACACCTTTCGAAGTCTATGTGTCCGCGCACAGAAGACGAGAGGATTTTCATGAGTAAGATTCCCTATGCATCCGCAATAGGATCTATCATGTATGTTATGTTATGTATGAGGCCCGATGTATCGTATGCTCTGAGTGTCACGAGAAGATACCAGTCTGATCCAGGAATGGATCATTGGGTGATTGTTTAGGCGATCCTTAAGTACTTAAGAAGAACTAAGGATACGTTCCTAATATATGGAGAAGGATACATGGTGATACGTGGGTATACGGATGCCAACTCCAGACAGACAAGGATGATTCCATGTCTCAGTCTGGGTATGTATTCACCTGGAATGGAGGCGCAATAAGTTTGAAAGGTTCCAAGCTTGACACTATAGCGGATTCTGCCACTAATGCAGAATACATTGCAGCTTTGGAAGCAACAAAGGAAGCAGTTTGGATCAAGAAGTTCATCTTTGAACTTGATGTGGTCTCATCAATGATCCAAACATGTGTTTCACTACTATCATCTGATCAGAGAGATCATTAGTAGGAAGGAAATACAAATCGAGAAAATCCTCACTGAAAGGAACTTAGTGGATCCTTTGACTAAGGCATTACCTCAAAGGAAGTTTGAGGGTCATGTTAGAGCTTATGATATTGGATACCGTAGCGATTGGCATTAGGCCAAGTGGGAGTCTGTTAGTAATATATGAGAGATGTCCTAAGGCAATCGCCTTATGTATGAACCATTTATATGATAAATGAAGATTCACTATGTGAGTATACATGTTTTATGTATTTGATTGGATCTTAAACTCATTTACTGAATGTCCACGATACGATTCACAGCATGAGAGAATTTGTGATTGGATCACAACTAGTGAGTATCTCTACATGTGTAATTGTGATGTATCGAAATTATCCTAGTCGATGAATTGATGGATTTGGACACCATTGATTACATCGAGACTAGCAGTATACTCCTTGGTGTATCAAGCGGTGATTCTCACTAGAGACATTGTGATGTCCAGTTAATCGTGGATGTTAGTTAAGGTAACTAGTTCATTGGAGTGACCAGTAAGACTTCATATGGTTCTCTGCATATATAGATATGTCAATGAAGTTCTTCTGCGGAAGTCGATGTTCCTTTGACTTGTGGTATTCAAGTCATCTTGATCATAAAGACTTATGCTTTGACATCTTAAGCAAACATCTCTAAGGAGATGTGGACCCGGGATGATTGGGTATAAGTCGAAGTGATCGAAGATGTTTGAATAGCCTATAAAGGATTCACCACTCCTTGCGAGGAGATGTATACCCATGGCCTCTCGTCAGATTGTTACTAAAGTCTTTGGCCAAAGCATTACATGTTTAGAGTAAGGTACTCTTCGATACATGTGTGAAGTAACTAGAATCAGTAGGATGAGGAAATGATACTTGGGCTAGGTGTGGCGTAGTCAACCTAGTGAGGGTGACACTATAGACCATGTCTGAACCAAGTGGGTATAAGATGAGTGAAGGGAATGGGGCCGCGATTCATTCGAGTTCTTTGAAGGGTTTGAAATAGTTACGGATTAACCATTGATCTTTTTCGTTTAATTGGGGATCATGATGTACTACTAGGTGCCACTCATGATGCGTTCTATAATTAATGGTTAATTATAGGCGGCCAACATAAACCGAGAACCTATTTGGTCACCGCACAATGAGCGTAATACAAAGGATTTAAAAGCGAGCTTGAGAATGAGATTCTCGGCCAAGAGAAACTAGGTTTGGTTGGACCAAACATGGAGTGAGCATGAAATCGTTTGATCGCAATGGAGCGTGGATGGGAGTCTTATGAAGACATGATGGATGAACCAAAATGGTTTGGTTCTAATCCAATGGAGGAGAATAAACCAAAGGGTTTGGTTTATTTTAAACGAATGAACCAAAAGTTGGTTCGGTTCGTTTTAACTTAAAATAAACCATCATGGTTTGGTTTATTTTAACTGATGGTAATGGAGCGGGTTAACGGGTTTTGATTATGATCCGATAACCATTAAGAGAATTTGTTCTCTATATAATAGGGCTTAAGGGTTTTTGTTAATCCCTAATCCTTGCAACCCTAAAGTTGCCGCCCACCCTCTCCCTCTTCTCCAAGTGGTCGGCACCCAACTCCTTGCCGCCGCCCAAGCTCCTCCAACCGGCGTCTAGCAACTGCCATCCTCCCCACTTGCCGGCATCTAGCTGTTGCCGGAGGAGCTCCGGTGATCTTCCTTGGCTCCGACAACAAGGTGAGCATATTGCTTTCCATATTTGGCCGTATGAGTCTCCACCAAAGCTGTCCAGTTTTCTGGACAGCTTGTTTCCTTCTTATCGGTGCGTCATTTGGACAACGTTTGGAGCTCCGACAGTGCCTTCTGTAGCGCCCGCCCTTATCTGCTCTCAGGGCGGCGCTACTTGTGTCTCTATATATTTTTTTTTATTAGCATACTACATATGGATCCGTTCAAAGTCTACATGCTTGAACAGGTTATCATAACTGAAACCTTCTTTGGCACATGCATCACCTATCTTATTCATCATTAGCATGACCACATATCTTATCTTATTTCATAACATGCATAGCGAAAGGATTCGTTCATGAGTTCTAACATGTCGAACCTCTTAAATTAAGGGATACTCATTAAACACAAGTCTTATAAGCGGAAGCAATGTCTTAAATTGTTCTTAGAGCATATAAATATAAGCAGATAGTGAAGGGTCTTCTTTCACCATGCCACTATCACACCACGCACATAGCCCCTCCCTGCCACTTCCTCTAGTGCGAGACTTCCTTTATCTGCGATATATGGACAACATAAACTATAAGCATATAGCTTAGTAAGATCCTTGCCTACTCACAAAAACCACGATTTCATCAAACCATTATAACATGAGCATCTTTGGCATAGAAAATGACCTAAGCATTTCATAGCAACACTAATCAACAACATATCCGGGTAATAGTACAAAAGAACTAAGCATGGCATAGAATTGTTCATAAGCGAGTTAAGCATAATTAATCTAAGCGGGGCATACTTTGAACATGAGCGTTATAAGCTGCATAAACTAAGCATGCATGAAAGAACGTAATCCTAAGCATTTTTAAAACTTAACATAAGCATTTGTAACCTAAGCCTTATAACAACTAATCATCCTACATAAAGTACATAGTCGCAAGTATTCTTAACCTTACCATAACCTTCACCACATCATAAATTCTAAACTAGCATAAAGGGCGTAATCATAAGCATACTTAGACTTAACTTGAACATAAACATTTGTAATAACATAACATCTAATCATGCATAAAGAACATAATCGTAAGTATTCTTAACCTTAACATAACCTTCACCACATCATAAATTCTAAACTAGCACTTATAATTAATTCAATATCATAACTTCATAACATCTAGCATGCATAAAGAACCTAGTTCGTAAGCATTCAGAGCATTTAACATAAGCATACACAATATCATAAAAGTCTTTTCTTTTCAAACATATACTTATAAATACTTCATTATCATCATAACTTCATAACATCTAGCATGCATAAAGAACCTAGTTCGTAAGCATTCAGAGCATTTAACATAAGCATACACAATATCATAAAAGTCTTTTCTTTTCGAAACATATACTTATAAATACTTCAATATCATCATAACTTCATAACATCTAGCATGCATAAAGAACCTAGTTCGTAAGCATTGAGCATTTAACATAGGCATACACAATATCATAAAAGTCTTTCTTTTCAAAACATATACTTATAAATACTTCAATATCATCATAACTTCATAACATCTAGCATGCATAAAGAACCTAGTTCGTAAGCATTCAGAGCATTTAACATAAGCATACACAATATCATAAAAGTCTTTTCTTTTCGAAACATATACTTATAAATACTTCAATATCATCATAACTTCATAACATCTAGCATGCATAAAGAACCGAGTTCAATATCATCATAACTTCATAACATCTAGCATGCATAAAGAACCTAGTTCGTAAGCATTCAAAGCATTTAACATAAGCATACACAATATCATAGAAGTCTTTTCTTTTCATAACATATACTTATAAATACTTCAATATCATCATAACTTGTTTGGGGCCCAGTTAAGTACCACATAATGCAGCGTTCCCTAATAGGTGGGGTAGCGAGCCACAGATCTATTAGAGCAAGACCTCTTACGTCTTACCAGGCAAGACCTCTTACGTCTTCTTGTGTCCCTATGGATTTGATTAACGACCACACCACTCTTGCAAAGTAAAATACTTAATTCTTTTCTTTTGGACATAATATAAAGAATGCTCTTGATCCCCATCATAAGAAGGAAGCATCTTGATCTTATCTTGACATAAGGAGAGGCTCTTGATCCCTACTTGAAAGGAAGCATCTCCATCTTATCTTATCATAAGGAGAGCTCTTGATCCCTACTTGAAGGAAGCATCTCCATCTTATCTTATCATAAGGAGAGCTCTTGATCCCTACTTGAAAGGGAAGCATCTCCATCTTAGTCATTTTATAAGGACACATGCATTCATAACATAAGAGTACCCTAAAGGGGTCCTAAAGCATAAGCGGGTTCATCACATAAGCATGTTTCATGACATATTGCATCGTAAACATGAAGCATATTTCCTAAGCATATTCATGACATATTAAATCACAAAACATGTATTCTTCACCTAGGTATATTTCATGGCACAATACTCCATAACTTGAAGCACATTCCCGAAGCATATACATGGCATATTACTTCACACAACATGTTCATCATGGCATATTACATGGCACATTACATCATAACATGAAGTATATTTCCTAAGCCTATTCATGGCATATTAAATCGTAAAACATGCTCATCACATAGCCTAATTTCATGTTGCATTGAATCATAACATATTCATCACCCAAGCATAGTTCATGTCATATTAAAAACTATACACATAGCACAATTACATATAGGGTGTTTTCATGAAACCCTAACCCTAAAACCATGGGTTGGCGAAACTTGTAAGGGGCTCAAGCTTAGGTTTGTCCCCTAAAATTCATTCATAAAGCATTATAACCTAGCTTAGCATCATGAGGATATTTTCATGCAACCCTAACCCTAATTACCTAGGGTGGCCGAAACCTACAAGGGGGCTCAACTAGGGTTCTTGCCACCTAATATTCATTCATGAGCATTATCTATTCATAGCATTATTAGGGATATTTTCATACAACCCTAACCCTAATTACCTAGGGTGGCGAAACCTACAAGGGCTCAACTAGGGTTCTTGCCACCTAATATTTATTCATGAGCATTATCATCTTATCCATAGCATCATTAGGGATATTTTCATGCAACCCTAACCCTAATTGCCTAGGGTGGCCGAAACTTGTAATGGGCCTCATCTTGGATGGTGGATAGTCTTACTAAATTCATTCCAAGAATATCATGGCCTAACCTCATAGGATCAAGTTCATGCAACCCTAACCCTAAAATCTTGGTGGCGAAACCATATAGGGTCATCACCTTTAAAACTTTGTCTCCTAAAGGTATCTACTTGAAACATATCACCCATAAAACCTCCCTTAGTAGCATTTTCATGAATCCTAGCCCAAAACTTAGTTGGCGAAACTTATAAGGCTACAATTTCATATTTCTTTCAAGCAACCAACCTATCAAACTAATATCTGCGGTGAGAAATCTTACATCCTTCTTTGCTTGGGAGATGACCTAATGGAGTCACCTAGCTCTCTCCTAGCTTGCAAGGAGCTCTCGGCCAAAGGAGGAAGAAGAGCTTGGGTTTGGTGAGAATGAAGAGAAGAGGAAGAAGGAAGGAAGAAGTGGCCAAGTGGAACTTCTCTCTTCTTTATAAAGGGAGGAAGAGAAGTTTCTCTTCTCTTGTCAAGCCTCTTCATTTACCCTCCTCCCATTTATCTATAGGTTCCCCTTTCCTCTAATGATATGATTCTATTGGGCTTATGGTTAGTGGGTGCATCTATAAGGCTTGGCTATCTCTAGAGGTGGGGTTCAATTCCTAGGCTTTGCATCTCTTTTTGGCTTATTTTCTTTTATTTCTCCAAAAGGCCTACATAAAGACCATCCTCATAAAGCCAAAAATTCTCGTAAAATTGCTAGAATTTCACGGGCGTTACAATACCTCATACCTTGTATAAGTTTCGTCCTCGAAACTTAAAAAAATTCCGGGTATACGCCTCATGTCCTCCTCGCGTTCCCAAGTAGCCTCCTCATTGCAGTCA
The DNA here is from genome assembly GCA_025175895.1 of Wurfbainia villosa. NCBI lineage: Eukaryota > Viridiplantae > Streptophyta > Magnoliopsida > Zingiberales > Zingiberaceae > Wurfbainia > Wurfbainia villosa. Next base: position 54,317 of record JAKLTH010000225.1, on the reverse strand, counting down.
CTTACAGGACCTTCACTAAGGGCACCTCTTTGTTCCTTAGTCTCTTGACATCTCGGTCTAGTATCTGGATAGGCCGACTTTCGATCTCGAGTCCTCTTGAGCGTGTACAATTTGTGGCTCGATCACTTGGTCGCTCTGGATATGCATTTCTTGAGCATAGAGACATGGAACACACGTTGTGTATAGCGACATCTCTTGGGGCGATTCCGGCTTATGCGCCACCTTGCCCACTCTCGTGATATCGGATAGGGTCCCACGTAGCGTGGATTGATTTACCCTTCCTTCGAATCTCATCACTCCCTTCATAGGGGTCACTTTGAGAATACGAGTCCCGACTTGAATTCTAACGGTCTCGCCGCATATCGCATAGCTCTTTTGTCGGCTCTGGCGGTTTGATTCTCGGCGGATATTACATATAGTCGGGTGGTATTGTCAATAATATCGGCAAGACCCATTTCCCTCCTTTCACCACCCTCGTACCAGCGGATAGGAGACTGCATCTTCTCCGTATAGAGCTTCATAGGGTGCCATTCCAATGGTAGCACAGTTTGGTAGTATTGTTGTAAGCAAATTGCGCGAGCACAAATATCGACACGGCTCCTTAAAGTCTAGAGCAGGCCCGCGGCATATCTTCCGGCCTGGTTCACTCTTTCGTCGTCGTGATGCGAGGATGAAAGCAGCGATCTTGAATCTCAACTTAGTGCCAAGAGCCTTACAGACACATTCCCAGAAATGGGAGGTAAAGCGGCCATCGGTCGAAATAATAGCCTTAGGCACTCCATGTAATTTGATAATTTCCTTGACATATAATTGAGCTAGTGCTCGGCCGAATAGGTCATCTTGATTGCCGAGAAATGGGCGGACTTTGTCACGGTCTATGATTACCCATATAGCATCGTAACCATTTGTTGTTACGGGTAATCCGAGATGAAATCCATGGAAATTTCTTCCCATTTCCACTCGGGAATTTGTATTGGCTGATAATCCCGGGTTTACGGTGTTACGCCTTCACCTTACAGCGGTCGGGTGGCGTCACATCCCTTTTCATGCGGACCACCAAAATTTATCCCTTAAGTCACGATACATTTTATTAGATCCGGGATGCATGGTATAAGGTGTTCCAGGATTCCTCGAGTATCTTTGGTAACTCCGGATCGTTCGGAATGCATAGCGATCCGGAAGTATAATAATCCGTCGGTGATGCGGAATCCATTATCCCTTCCTTCGGTACTTCTTGTTTGAACTTACGGATATACGAATCACCATCTTGCTTTCCCTTTATATCGTCGAGCACGTCGGTGTTATAGTCATGGTGGAAAGTTGCCCGAAATGATTTCTATTCCGTAATTCATTACTTCCCTTTTGAGGGTTGAGATAGCATCGATAAGGACATCAAAGCGGCAGGACTTTCTGCTAGCGCATCTGCCACCTTGTTGGCCTTTCTAGTGATAGAATATCTCACAATCATAATCTTTGACTAGCTCCGCCATCTGCGTTGTCTCATGTTTAGGTCTTTACAGGTAAAGAAATATCTCGGACTACGGTGGTTATAAATCTCAGAGCTCCGTATAAGTAGTGTCTCCATATTTTAGAGTGAACACCACTGCCGCCTTGATTCTAAGTCATGGGCGGATAATTTATTTTGTGCTCTTTGAGTCATCTAGAGCGTAGCGATGACCTTGCCGTTTTGCATAAATGCGGCTCAAGGCCCGGTTTGGAGCGTCACTATACATATCGAAGCTTCCATTATCTTGAGGAGAGTCGAGGATGGGAGCCTGGTCGATCTCCTTTTGATTCAGTAAAACTCCTCTCACAATCCTCATCCATTTGTATTGCTTGTCCTTTACGGTGAGGTGTCATAGGCTACAATTCTAGAGAAGTCCTCTACAAACTTCTGTAATAGCACGCTAGCCGAGAAACTTCTGATTTCACTCGCATTCCTTGGCCTATTCGATTCCGTCAGACCTCAATCTTCATTGGGTCCACCATGATTCCATCTTTAGAGATGACATGACCCAAGAATGACACTTGATTGAGCAGAACTCACATTTGGAGAACTTGGCATATAGTTGCTCTTTCGAAGAATCGTAATCTTGTCTTGGTGTTATGCTCTTCTCGGTCTCTCGAGTAGATAAGAATATCGTCGATGAAGGCGATCACAAATTTGTCGAGAAAGGCCGAGAATACTCGATTCATCAAGTCCATGAACATTGCGGAGCATTGGTTACGCCAAAGGGCATAACTACAAACTCGTAATGTCCGTATCTTGTTGGAAGGCCGTCTTGAATATCGTGCGGCTTTACTTTTACTTGATGATAGCGGATCTGAGATCGATCTTTGAAAAAGGCGGTAGCTCCCTTGGTGGTCGAACAAGTCATCGATCACAGGAAGGGTACCTATTCTTGATGGTTACGTTGTTCGGTGCATTAGTCTATACACATTCGCATACACCCATCTCTCTTCTTAATCAACAACACTGGAGCTCCCCATGGTGAGTGACTAGGGGCCGGATAAATCCTGGCCAAGTAACTCTTGTAGTTGTTTACGTAGTTCTTCACTCGGTTGGCGCCATTCGGTAGGGTGCCTTGGAGATCGGATTAGTTTCGGGAATTAATTCGATCTCAAACTCAATTTCTCTATTCGGCGGTAACCCAGGTAGGTCATCAGGAAACACCTCCGGATGGTCACGTACCACTCTGACATCTTCTATCTTACGGTTCTTGACGTGATATGGTATCCACCACATGTGCGAAATCCGGTGCATCCGTCTTCTAACATTTTTGGGCCTTTAGTGCCGATAAGAACTTCTTTGTTCCTTTCTTGACTCCCGATAAATTCAAATGAAACTTACGCCCGGGTCGGAAGATTACCCTCCGTTCTGACACTCGATTGTGGCGCCGTACTTGTGCGAAAGTCCATGCCCAATATAACATCATAGTCCCACATATCTAGGACTATCGAGGTCACCATAGAGCTCCTGTCTGCGAGCCTAATTGGTGCGTGCGCAGAATATGGGTGGATGGCATCACCTCTCCGAAGTAGCGTCGTTAAAAATTCATAGTCAAAGCTTGGGGATGCCTATCTATCTTTCTTATGAAAGGCGTAGCGATGAATGAATGGGTTGCCCCGGTGTCAAACAAGACAGTAGCGTATTGACTGGAAATAAGTAGCTGACCTGTGACAACCGTCGAGGCACTCGCTACATCTTCTCGGTGAGAGAGAACACCTGGCATTTGTCCCAGCGGGGCTTCAGTCTCCCTTGACTTATTTGAGGACCTTCTATCGTCGCTTTGCATCTGGTGAAGGCTGTGGAGGAGCTCCGGGTCTTGGACATCTTCTTTGTGGCGGTGCGAACTCGGGTAAGCGGTTCGAGCTATGTGCCCCTCGAGTCCACGATTGTAACACTTCCTCGTGCCATGACGACATTCCCCCGGATGCTTCTTCCCACATGTAGGGCAGTCAGGATACCCAGTTTGGCGGTTTCCTGGGCCCCCTCTTGGGCCATTCCACTGTTTCTTCTTGCCACTGCGGTCTCTCTTCCAGCTAGTATTCTGAGATTTGGCTCTCGGTTCGTGCCTTACTCTGGCGGTAATGTTGTTCGGGTAGTGCTCTGTGACGAGGCACTCTTGAACAACTCCTCAGCGATGCAGGGTCGATTGACTCCGCGGCCACATTGAGGCTATCTCGGTCGCAACATTTTTGAGTCGATCCTCTCCCTCTCGATCTGGACTAACTCAGGCGAGGCGTGCCGGTACGGTTGAACCTTTTCATAGCTTCACTAACTGATAGATCGCCTTGTCGGAACTCGAGAAACTCATCGTAGTGCTTATTTGTGATCCGTCTCTGAAAGAACTCCTCGAAGAACTCCGATTCAAAATCTATCCACCTCATTTGATTTATTTGTCTCTTCGCTTTGACTCTCTCCCACCACATCCTGGCATCCCCGGAAAGACAGAACGAGGCACATTTTATCCTTTCGTGCTCGGGCCAATCCGGTAGCTCCACGATGCTTTCAAGCTGTTTTGAACGAGCTTGGGCATCCCATGGTTCGCCGGCACCAGAGAAATTTTCTGGTTTCAGCCTCTGCCACTGAATCAGATAGGCTTCGGGCCGGACCCCAGTGGCAGCATTGATTAGCGGTGCTTGCACCATAGTGGTCGTGTTAGGAGTTACGTTCTGCGTCCCTGGGGTGGTGCTAGGGTTCCCTTGTTGATTCGTGAGAGCATTGATAACCAGCTGTTGCTCTGTGACCTGACGCTGTAGCTCGGTAACCACATGCATCAAATCTGGTGGGGGTGCGGAGTCATTCCCTCTAGCACTCGTCTCCGTTCATGTTATCTAAGTGATAAATGAATAATTAATTAAGGTGTTATTATAATTCTACTCATATCGTGCATCTAATATCTCATATCATAAACAAGGTATGGTATCCTTAATATTTGAGTCTCAATAGGATTTTATAAATATGTGTGATTCCACTCTACTAAAACATGAGGTATTATTTCTATCTAGATCACAAGTGTGATTCCAATCTACTTAAAACATGATAAGGTGTTATTTCTATCTAGATCACAAGTGTGATTCCAATCTACTAAAACATGATGAGGTATTATTTCTATCTAGATAGGAGTCATTCTTCATTATAAAAGAAACTCAGTAGGCATAAAGTTACTTACTTGGAAATAGCAGGATGGAGGCTTGATGTGTGATAGTGGAAAGGTGAACCCGCTCTGATACCACCTGTAGCGCCCGCCCTTATCTGCTCTCAGGGCGGCGCTACTTGGGTCTATATATTTTTTTTTTATTAGCATACTACATATGGATCCGTTCAAAGTCTACATGCTTGAACAGGTTATCATAACTGAAACCTTCTTTGGCACATGCATCACCTATCTTATTCATCATTAGCATGACCACATATCTTATCTTATTTCATAACATGCATAGCGAAAGGATTCGTTCATGAGTTCTAACATGTCGAACCTCTTAAATTAAGGGATACTCATTAAACACAAGTCTTATAAGCGGAAGCAATGTCTTAAATTGTTCTTAGAGCATATAAATATAAGCAGATAGTGTAGGGTCTTCTTTCACCATGCCACTATCACACACGCACATGGCCCCTCCTGCCACTCCCTCTAGTGCAGACTTCCTTTATCTGCAGTATATGGACAACATAAACTATAAGCATATAGCTTAGTAAGATCCTTGCCTACTCACAAAACCACGATTTCATCAAACCATTATAACATGAGCATGCTGGCATAGAAAATGACCTAAGCATTTCATAGCAACACTAATCAACAACATATCCAGGTAATAGTACAAAAAGAACTAAGCATGGCATAGAATTGTTCATAAGCAGGTTAAGCATAATTAATCTAAGCAGGGCATACTTTGAACATGAGCATTATAACTGCATAAACTGAGCGTGCATGAAAGAACGTAATCCTAAGCATTTGGTTAACTTGAGCATAAACATTTGTAATAACATAAACCCTAATCATAAGGAACATAGTCGAAGTATTCTTTAACCTTACCCTTAACCTTCACCACATCATAAATTCTAAACTAGCATAAAGTACATAGTCACCACATACTTAGACTTAACTCTAAACATCATAACTCCATAACATCTAGCATGCATAAAGAACCTAGTTCGTAAGCATTCAGAGCATTTAACATAAGCATACACAATATCATAAAAGTCTTTTCTTTTCAAAACATATACTTATAAATACTTCAATATCATCATAACTTCATAACATCTAGCATGCATAAAGAACCTAGTTAAGTAAGCATTGAGCATTTAACATAAGCATACACAATATCATAAAAGTCTTTTCTTTTGAAACATATACTTATAAATACTTCAATATCATCATAACTTCATAACATCTAGCATGCATAAAGAACCTAGTTCGTAAGCATTGAGCATTTAACATAAGCATACACAATATCATAAAAGTCTTTTCTTTTCAAAACATATACTTATAAATACTTCAATATCATCATAACTTCATAACATCTAGCATGCATAAAGAACCTAGTTAAGTCGTAAGCATTGAGCATTTAACATAGGCATACACAATATCATAAAAGTCTTTTCTTTTCAAAACATATACTTATAAATACTTCAATATCATCATAACTTCATAACATCTAGCATGCATAAAGAACCTAGATTCGTAAGCATTGAGCATTTAACATAAGCATACACAATATCATAAAAGTCTTTTCTTTTGAACATATACTTATAAATACTTCAATATCATCATAACTTCATAACATCTAGCATGCATAAAGAACCAGGTTCAATATCATCATAACTTCATAACATCTAGCATGCATAAAGAACCTAGTTCGTAAGCATTCAGAGCATTTAACATATCATACACAATATCATAAAAGTCTTTTCTATTCATAACATATACTTATAAATACTTCAATATCATCATAACTTGTTTGGGGGCCCCAGTTAAGTACCACATAATCGCGTTCCCTAATAGGTGGGTAGCGAGCCACGATCCTATTAGAGCAAGACCTCTTACGTCTTACGAGGCAAGACCTCTTACGTCTTCTTGTGTCCCTATGGATTTGATTAACGACCACTGGCCAGTCGGTACTTAACCTCTTGCAAAGTAAAATACTTAATTCTTTTCTTTTGGACATAATATAAAGAATGCTCTTGATCCCCATCATAAGAAGGAAGCATCTTGATCTTATCTTGACATAAGGAGAGCTCTTGATCCCTACTTGAAGGAAGCATCTCCATCTTATCTTATCATAAGGAGAGCTCTTGATCCCTACTTGAAAGGAAGCATCTCCATCTTATTTTATCATAAGGAGAGCTCTTGATCCCTACTTGAAAGGGAAGCATCTCCATCTTAGTCATTTTATAAGGACACATGCATTCATAACATAAGAGTACCCTAAAGGGGTCCTAAAGCATAAGCGTGTTCATCACATAAGCATGTTTCATGACATATTGCATCGTAAACATGAAGCATATTTCCTAAGCATATTCATGACATATTAAATCACAAAACATATTCTTCACCTAGGTATATTTCATGGCACAATACTCCATAAACTTGAAACACATTCCCGAAGCATATACATGGCATATTACTTCACACAACATGTTCATCATGGCATATTACATGGCACATTACATCATAACAGGAAGTATATTTCCTAAGCTTATTCATGGCATATTAAATCGTAAAACATGCTCATCACATAGCCTAATTTCATGTTGCATTGAATCATAACATATTCATCACCCAAGCATAGTTCATGTCATATTAAAACTATACACATAGCACAATTACATATAGGGTGTTTTCATGAAACCCTAACCCTAAAACCATGGGTTGGCGAAACTTGTAAGGGGGCTCAAGCTTAGGTTTGTCCCCAAAAATTCATTCATAAAGCATTATAACCTAGCTTAGCATCATGAGGATATTTTCATGCCACCCTAACCCTAATTACCTAGGGTGGCCAAAACCTACAAGGGGCTCAACTAGGGTTCTTGCCACCTAATATTCATTCATGAGCATTATCATCTAGCATAGCATTGTTAGGATATTTTCATACAACCCTAACCCTAATTACCTAGGGTGGCCGAAACCTACAAGGGGCTCAACTAGGGTTCTTGCCACCTAATATTTATTCATGAGCATTATCATCTAGCATAGCATCATTAGGGATATTTTCATGCAACCCTAACCCTAATTGCCTAGGGTGGAAACCTACAAGGGCCTCATCTTGGATGGTGGATACCCAAGGGTCTTACTTGAAACATACCAACCAAGAATATCACTTTAGGATCAAGTTCATGCAACCCTAACCCTAAAATCTTGGGGTGGCGAACCATATAGGGTCATCACCTTTGCACTTTGGTCTCCTAAAGGTATCTACTTGAAACATATCACCCATAAAACCTCCCTTAGTAGCATTTTCATGAATCCTAGCCCACCAACTTAGTTGGCGAAACTTATAAGGCTACAATTTCATATTTCTTTCAAGCAACCAACCCTATCAAACTAATATCTGCGGTGAGGAAAACTTACATCCTTCGCTTTGCTTGGGGAGATGACCTAATGGAGGTCACCTAGCTCTCTCCTAGCTTGCAAGGAGCTCTCGGCCAAAGGAGGAAGAAGAGCTTGGGGTTTCGGTGAGAATGAAGAGAAGAGGAAGAAGGAAGGAAGAAGTGGCCAAGTGGAACTTCTCTCTTCTTTATAAAGGGAGGAAGAGAAGTTTCTCTTCTCCTTGTCAAGCCTCTTCATTTACCCTCCTCCCATTTATCTATAGGTTCCCCCTTTCCTCTAATGATATGATTCTATTGGGCTTATGGTTAGTGGGTGCATCTATAAGGCTTGGCTATCTCTAGAGGTGGGGGGTTCAATTCCTAGGCTTTGCATCTCTTTTTGGCTTATTTTCTTTTATTTCTCCAAAAAGGCCTACATAAAGACCATCCTCATAAAGCCAAAAATTCTCGTAAAATTGCTAGAATTTCACGGGCGTTACACCTTCCTTACCGGGGATTTGATCTCCGATAATCCTCATAGGTGGAGAGACGAAGGATTCACAAACGGTCGATGAATACTCTCTCCGGAGAAGCAAGTTTTTGAGGACTCGTTTTGGATCCGAATTTTGATTCGGATCGTGATCTTCTCTCGATCACATCGTCTTCAATACGAGGCTAGTAACCCGTTCGAAGACGAGGCTCATGACTTTGTGAAGTCATCCCAAAGATACTCTGCGTGGATACGGATAGAGATGATTCTAGCGAGAATCGTTCCGGTTGATGTCTTTCCCGCTACACGTGATACGTCAGGTATATGTAGTATAAATTTCCTATTATTGCAAAATTTGAATTTTTGTTATGTCTACACATGTTGTACTATGCATGTGTGTGATGTGTGTAATAAATTAGATTTATTATTTTATTCCTTCCACTGTGCACATGTTTACGAAACATGTTCAAACACACACTCGCCGCGGTGCTGGAAACCCAACACCAAGACTCCGCTTGAATTTTACGCCGACAACTATTGGACTTATGCTGCCAAGACTCCCGCTTGGACTTTACGTCGCCAATATTCCCCTTGGACTTTCCAAATGTCAAGACTCAAGCTTGGACTTTCCCTTGCCAACTCATGTTGGACTTGCCATGCGAAGACCCAAGCTTGGACTTTTCCCTTGCCAAGACTCATACTTGGACTTTACATGTCATGTACTCAAGACTTGGACTTTCCCATGACAATGGTCAAACTATCATCAAACATTAAATACTAACCAGGGTTGATTGCATCAGCAATCTTCCCAACACATGTCAGACATCATTGTCATACATCCATGTTAAACATCAAAACACTTACTCGAGTCAAACTCGAGTTCTGGCCAATCGTGACTGGGTCGATTGCACCAACACGTCCATGTGTGCTCGACCACTCATGGGTAGTGATAGTAGGAGAATCCAGCGAGTAGGGACCCCCGTTGTGTAGCTTATAGTTATTTAGCTTATCGCTATTTATTCATATCGCCCACTCGACCACTAGAATAGTGGTAGTTGTTGAGTTGGGAAAGTTGTCATGTCATGCCACCTAGACCACATTGGGGTCATGGTAGCGGCGGTGTTCTGACCATGTATTTGCATTGCCATGTATGATGGCATTTGTGTGTGTGTGTGTGTGTGTGTGTGTGTGTGTGATCGTGATATATATATAGTCTATATATGCTTGTTGTGATGATTGCATTTGTTTGAGCTATACTTCTGTATATGTATGTCCGTACATAATCTTGCATGCTATTTGCATATTCTATATTGTTGTGTGTGGAATACCAATGTACGAGTTGGATCGGACTATGCATTTGACCGATTGATGTTGTATAGGATGGACTAGGTTCGTTGATGTATATGTTTATAGGATGTTCATATGGCAGTGTGTTGATTACAGGTGTAGTATTGTTCTTTCATGTTGTATGCGTTATATTGTGGTATATGTGTTCAGGTTGTATGAGTTATATCGTTGTCGATCTTCAGGTATGTCAGTACATTGCGTTATGTTCAGTTGATCAGTTGGTTTATGCATTGATTATAGTTATACTACTAGTTATTTATTATTACCTTTAAGACTGTATATTTGTCGACCTCCATATGTATACTTGTTGATCTCCATATATTATATGATGTTCATGCACTATCTTTCATATTACCGCTGAGTCTTGGACTCACCACCACAGACCCTGGGTTTTCTTGTCGCCCAGGTCACAGGTAGAAGATTCCTTGGGTGCTTGAAGCTCCTCCAGCTGATCCCATCTCACACCAAGTGGTTGGATTTTTATTCCATAGTTGTATTATCTTGGATTGTTTGTTTTGGGATTTTATCCTACATTGTTTTCGTATTTTGGTATATGGATGTGTTGTATGTATTTGGCCTTTATTATGGATTTGGTTTGGATGTTGGTTTCTATTATGTTTTCTTGTTGTGTCAAAGTCACTCCGGAGTGCATCTTTATGTCCTTGTATCCTTATTATTTGTCGGTGTATTCCACTGTGTTTTATGGCTTATCAGTGATAGCAGCTATTTGGGTCATGTATTGATAGTTTATCTTATATTGTCACAAGAGGGTACCGTCCGATTGACGGACAAATATACTCTCGAGGCGTGACAATTTTATTGGTATCATAGCCCTAGGTTGCAAAGTCCACTTTCGGATTTTATTTCATTCGTACATCGAGTTTTGTTTTACTCGGTTTTGGTTTTGTAAGTTTTGAGATCTGGCTATAGCGGGACTTCTCCGAGCTACAAGGGTTAAGGTATGCTAGTTGTTATCACATATCCTTTTGTTGATTATGCATTTAGTTGTTTATAACATGGAATGACATGTAGTGTGTTAGTCATTATTCGTAACTGTGGTTTGAGTTGACCACGAGAACGACTTGTTGAGTCTGTGTGCCTTGAACCTGCTGTCAAAAAGATGCATTTCCTTTGAGAGTCGACTGCATCATCTTGCATGCTATTTACATATTCTATACTGTTGTGTGTGGAATACCAGTGTACAAGTTGGATCGGACTATTGTACGCATTTGACCAGTATCATGATGTTGTATAGGATGGACCAGGTTCGTTGATGTATATGTTTATAGGATGTTCGTATGGCAGTGTGTTGATTAAATGTGTAGTATTGTTCTTTCATGTTGTATGTGTTATATTATGGTATATGTGTTCAGTATGAGTTGTATCATGTATCATTGCATCTTGTATGTCAGTATCTTATGTTATGTTCAGTTGATCAGTTGGTTTATGCATTGATTATAGTTATACTAGTGGTCATTTGCTATTACCTTTATGATTGCATATATGTTTACTTCCATATGTATACTTGTTGATCTCCATATATTATATGATGTTCTTGTACTATCTTTCATATTACCACTGAGTCTTGAACACACCACCATGGACCTTGGGTTTTCTTGTCGCCCAGGTCACAGGTAGAAGATTCCTTGGGTGCTCGGAGCTCCGCCAGCTGATCCCATCTCACACCAAGTGGTTGGATTTTTATTCCATATTATTGTATTATCTTGGATTGTTTGTTTTGGGATTTTATCCTATATTGTTTCTGCATTTTGGTATATGGATGTGTTGTACGTATTTGGCCTTTATTATGGATTCGATTTGGATGTTGGTTTCTATTATGTTTTCTTGTTGTGTCAAAGTCACTCACGAGTGCATCTTTTTGTCCTTGTATCCTTATTATTTGTCGGTGTATTCCATTGTGTTTTATGGCTTATCAGTGATAGAAGCTATTTGGGCCATGTATCGGTAGTTTATCTTACATTGTCATGAGAGTATCTTCTGGTTGATAGACAAATATACTCTCGCGGCGTGACAAACAATCAACTGATGGGTTACCTCCAATCAACTAATTGTTGGGATGTATACTCAAAAGTCTATCTTTTGTATGAACATCTTTATTCTTGAAATAAGAATCACATGATCATTGTTTACATATTTATGGTTATACATATTGTCTAATTCATTACATTGTAGATAACATGGTGTGTAGTGTCACACGGGAGATCATGTTATCAGTCCCTTGTAGAGTATAAGTAGAGGCTCACAACCGAGATGGTTTTGGACAAACCATTGGTATGGTTGTAGTGTAATTTAGTATTGGTTTGTCTTGACCATAGAATTACACTAGTACACTTTGTGTGTATTGAGCAGGACCGACTTAGAGGTGATTCGATTTATTGCTGACTACATAATTAAATCGGATCTCGGATATTATGGTGTACATGCTCTTAATCTCGATATAATAACAGGCACATATACTTAGTATTTATTTCTTTGATTTACCAATGGGCGAGATTTATAGAGTAAATCGATAGGCTCGATAAGTTGGGAAAATGATATTATTTATATGGTGTCGTTGATTATAGGAGGAAATCGTGTCCTATATATTAGGATGATGATGTCCTTGAGGAGCTCATAAGGTTCATCATGTAAACCACTAGGTGGACTTGGTCGGCATGATGATAAGGTTGAGTGGTACTACTCATGGAGTTAGATGTTGATTAATTGATTGGTCGATAAATTAATTAATCGACATTCGATATCTTAAACACGGGAGATATATCTAGAAATAATATATGGATATTAACTTATGGGGGTTGGTGAGGTAGATCGATGATAATCCTCTAGTTGAATGGATTATCATTAATGGATCGGAATTTATGTGGGTTTGATCCATTGGGTGGCCAAGATCCAACTCCTCCTCATGGTTCCTATTGTAGCCTATTAAAACCCTCATGGAGCCTAGATTCGATGATGGAAAATGAAACTCTAGATCTGACGGTAGAGATTAAATCTCTAGATCCGACAGTTGAAATTAAATCCCTAGATCTGATGGTGGAGATTAAATCTCTAGATCCAACGATGGAGATTAAATCTCTATATCCCATGGTGGAGATTAAATCTCTAGATCCGACGGTTGAGATTAAATCCTAGATCAGCAGTGGAGATTAAAGGAGGCTTAAGCCTAACTCTATAAATATAGCTTAAGGGGTGGCGGCAACAAGAGGTGGAGATTATGGCTTTGGCTTTGGGAGGCTAGGGTTAGGGTTTTGGCTTGGGCGGCAACAAGGTGGGAGATTAGGGTTTGCTTCCTTTCTCTTCCTAAGGGGTAGCTGGCGCCCACTCCATCTTCCCCTCTACCTTGGCCGGCGCTCAACCAATTCCTCCTTTTCTCCTTGGGGTGGAAGCAAGAGCGAGGGTCTTTTCCCTTGGAGCTTTTGGCCGGCGCCCATACTCCCTACTCCTCTCTTTGGGCCGGCGGCAGACATCAAGCTTGGAGCTTGATGGTCGGTCCTAAATAGGAGAAGAGTTTCGTTTCATTCTTCCCTTTGTTCGGGCGAGCAAGGAAGGAAGAGCGTGTTCTAGGAGGCTTCGTCTTTTGGAAGATAAATCGCCCACACGATGTCCAAAGGGCGAAGGACATATAATAGAAGATCAAGAGGTATAACAAGAGGTATAATTCTTGTTTATGAATCTTTTCTTATTCTATGCATGTTGTATAATTTGTTATGTGGCTAATTTACTTGGACCCGAATGCAAACACAAAAGCGATGATCCGTACATCGTATTCGCGGCTATTGAAGGATAGAGGTAGGTTGCTTGAACAACAAGTTTTTTCAAGTGACCACTCTAATCGAATAGCATGATGATGGAACGGTTGCTTGGGTAATCCATCTTTGTCAAGGATAAATTTTTTTATCAGGGGACGTAGATGAGATTGCCATGAACAAGCGACCGAGTTGAAGCGGGAAGCGAAGTTTTCTACCTTCAAGTGGTATCAGAGCTTCGGTTTTGCAAAATCTTCAAGTGGTATTAGGGCCATGGTTTACAGTTTTGTGTGTTTAGAATTCGGTTACTTTTATGCACTTTTCATATATTATATGTGCCGAATAATAGTAGGATGTGCGAAGGTTAACTTTTTGGTTGCAGGCATAGGATCCAACTATTATGGCCATATGTGTGTATGTGATTGTATGTGTGTAATTGTATATTATTTGAATTCTCGGGGTTGACGAGGCTAGTATTTAATTTTTGTAATTAAGTACGGCATTGTTTAGCCACTCTTTTTATTTTAGTTTACTTTCGATCTAGATTTCATGTACACTCCTTCGTGGAGTATAAAATCCATGGATGTAAATTAAAATAATTTTTCTCGGTTCGGATCTCCGAATGGCTTGTACATGGCGTAGGGAGGAGCGGATGAGATGGCGATACGATGAGAGGCATATTGGAGAAAAAAAGTCATAATAGTTGGAAAATATTTTTTTTTCATATTTATTGCTTCTTGTTTTATATGCATGTTGTGAAAATTTCTCAATTTTAAATTACTAAGTGGGAGAGGGATATTTTTATAAATTCCCATGACCTCCATTACAATTTGACATGTGATGCAAACAAACTTTGTGTCGTTGGCTTTGAGTGCCTTCCTCCCGGATGAGTTTTTTGCGGATCATAGGTCGAATATGATTATAGGAAATTATTAAGGGCGTGTGTATTTCCCCATCGGAAGGCACATAACCCGAGATAATTGCCTTGGTACCGAGTAATGGTAAACACTTAGATGCAAATAGGAGTATCCTCCCCATCGGAGTCACTGCTTTTATTTGTAGGGCCGAAGAGGAACTAACTATTAATTTTATTTATCAAAAAGTTAGGTTGACAAGATAGTAAAATTAATGGGTAAAACCTCCTCTTACAAATGTAGAATTCGTATACGTCGACACGATCGTGGCATACGATATTCTCGGTGTTTTGAGGTGTTGGTTGATTTTAAAATTTTATTGTTTGAGGAATCAATAATTTTTTAAAATCTAAAGTTTTGATCTATGTGATTCTTAGGTTTTTCAAAAATGACTTTCAATCCACTTGCTGTGATACTAAAAGAGAATAAACTTACTGGACCCAATTATGTTGATTGGAAAAGGAATCTTGATATTATCTTGACTGCTGAGAAGTACAAGTATATACTCTTCGAAGATTGTCCTCCTAATCCTACAAATGAGCTGGAAGTCCTTGGAGCTGAGATCGATGGGGAAACCCAGGTCGATATCATACCCTAGTCTCTACCTAGGAGTTTTGGCGAACTTTGTATTCGTTGGCGGAGCTTCAGTGAGAACTCCGAGCGACAAAGAGCTTTTCATCAGAGTACTCAGGCTCAGGCCATGGTTGCCCAAAAGGTTTCTACTTCTTACTTGAAAGGCAAGAATAAGAAGAAATAAGGTGGGGCAAAGGTGGCGGGAGGATCTCAGGGAGGAGTGAAGAAGCCGAAAGGCAAGTACTTCACTTGCAAGCAGATTGGACATTGGAAGAAGGACTATCCCAACCGGAAGAAGAACAAAGGTATATCCTTTGGTCTAGTCGTTGAAACATATTTAGCGGTGTTATCTACCGGCACCTGGTTTGTAGATACGGGAGCCACTGATTATGTCTGCAATACTTTGCAGGGTTCCAGGAAACCCGACGACTAGCTGAGGGGGAGATTACCATTTACTTGGGCAATGCCAGGAAGGTGGCGGCTATTACAGTGGGAGATGTTTATTTATCTTTTGATAGGAATAAAATTTTGGTTGTGAAAAATTGCCTTTGTGTACCTTTATTTAGAAAGAATTTGATTTCGGTTTCTAAATTGTTTATGGATGGATATTCTATTTCTTTTAATGACAGAGTTGTTATAAAAAGGAATAGGGAGATTATCTATTCTAGTGCATTGATAGGAAATTTATATACTCTTGAACGAAAAGCTCCCATGATGCAAATAGAAGTACATAACTCATCTTATAATTCCAAAAAGAGAAAAGAACCTTCGAAGATGAACCAAACATATCTTTGGTATCTAAGGCTAGGTCATATTAACCTAAGCAAAATTTAAAGGTTGATAGCTGATGGACCTCTAGGTTTATTAGTGGTGGAAGATTTCCCAACCTGTGAATCTTGCTTGGAGTGTAAAATGACCAAGAGGCCTTTTAAAACCAAGGGGTATAGAGCCAAAGACGTGTTGAAATTGGTTAATTCTGATTTGTGTGGTCCTATGTCTATCCAGGCAAGAGGTGGTTTTGAATATTTCGTCTCTTTTATAGACGATTATTCAAGATATGGATACATTTACTTGATGTGCCGTAAGTCTGAATGCTTTGACAGGTTCAAAGAATTCAAGGCTGATGTGGAGAAACGTCAAGGAAAAAGTATCAAGACACTACGATCTGATCATGGTGGTGAGTACCTCTTGGGAGAGTTTAGGAATTACTTATCAGAGGCTGGGATTCAATCCCAATTGTCTGCACCTGGCACACCCCAGCAGAATGGTGTAACAGAGCGAAGGAATAGGAATCTTATGGAGATGGTTAGATCGATGATGAGTTATTCTGAGTTGCCAGATTTGTTCTGGGAATATGCTCTAGATACGGCAGTGTACATTCTGAACTTGGTACCATCTAAATCAGTGCCTTCTACTCCCACAGAATTGTGGGTGGAAGCCTAGTCTAAGACATATATTCGGATATGGGAGTCCGGCACATGTCTTTGAAGGCGATCTTTGGTAAGTTGGAACCTCGTGCAGTCGCATGTCCGTTGGCTATCCTAGATGAATGAAAGGTGGTTTGTTTTATAGTCCTAGAGATCGAGAGGGTGATCGTTAGCCACAGATGGAAGACTATGTGATGAACCACAAAGCCATTAGTAAGATTGTTCTTGAGAAATTAAGAGGGAAGTCACTTCTTGTACCAGTACAAGAGGATATACCACAAGTCAGCACCGCGTGTCACAGAGGATACACAGGTGATACCTCATCGTAGTGGGAGGGTTGTTAGACAACCTAATAGATTTATGTTCTTGGGAGAATCTTCTGATTTGGTCCCTGGCGAACATGAACCTGATCTTTGGACATATGACGAGGTGATCCAAGATAAAGATACGATATCTTGGCAAAGTGCGATGAATTTTGAGATAGAATCTATGGATTCAAATCAAGTCAGGAGCTAGTAGAACCATCCAATGGTGTAAAACCATTGGATGCAAGTGGATCTGCAAAGAGAGGAATAGATGAGAAGTTTGAGGCCTTCAAAGCGAGGCTTGTTGCGAAGGGGTATACTCAGAAAGTGGGTATAGATTATGAGGAGACCTTTTCGTCGGTAGCCATGCTTAAATCTATCCGGATTCTCTTATGTAGTGCTACTCATATGGATTATTAGGTATGGCAGATGGATGTCAAGATAACTTTCCTTAATGGAAGTCTTGAGAAAAACATCTATATGAAGCAACAGAGGATTCATTGCAAAGGGCAAAGAGCATCTTGTGTGCAAGCTTAATCGATCCATTTATAGATTAAAGCAAGCTTCGAGATCTTGGAACATCCGCTTTGATGATGTAATCTAGTCTTATGGATTTATTTAAAGTCCGGATGATTCTTGTGTTTACAAGAGATGTGATGGAAACATAGTGGTATTTCTTGTACTATACGTAGATGATATTTTGTTAATTAGCAACAATGTCAAGGTGTTATCGGATGTAAGGGTATGGTTGTCCAAACAATTAGATATGAAGGACTTGGGAGAAGTGGGACACATCCTTGGGATCAATGTT
This sequence comes from Wurfbainia villosa, assembly GCA_025175895.1. Classification (NCBI taxonomy): domain Eukaryota; kingdom Viridiplantae; phylum Streptophyta; class Magnoliopsida; order Zingiberales; family Zingiberaceae; genus Wurfbainia; species Wurfbainia villosa. The sequence continues at coordinate 36,651 of JAKLTH010000225.1, read as the reverse complement.
ATTAGGGATCGCAGAAAAGGATGTTGTGCTTATCTCAAGCTTCATACATAGACACCATATGGATCGTTTTAGCATGCAGAACTCAAGAAAGGTTTTCTACCTTTAGGCATGGAGTTCCTTTATCTAAGAGATGTGTCCTAAAACATCTAAGAGATAGAGGAGATGAAGGTGGTTCCTTATGCTTGGCGTGGAAGCCTCATGTATGTCATGCTATATGCGAGACCGGATATACGCTTTGTCGTGGGCATGGTTAGCGGATATCGAGTAATCGGGACGAGGACATTGGGTGTGGTAAAGCATATATTGAAGTACCTGAGAAGGACTAGGGATTATATGCTGGTTACAGGCGGACTAATTACTCCTGTGGGTTACAGTTTTGACTTCAATCGGATAGGGATATGATAAGTCTACCTTAGGTTTTGTGTTTACTTTGGGAGGTGGAGCCATTGTATGGTGGAGTGTCAAGCAGAAATACGTGGTGGACTCCACCATGGAAGCTGAGTATGTGGCAGCCTCTGAGGCAGCCAAAGAAGCTGTGTGGCTCAGGAACTTCTTGATGGACTTAGATGTGATTCCTGGTTTGCCCAGAACTCTCACAATTTATTGTGATAATAGTGGTGCAGTTGTAAACTCGAAGAAACCACGAGCCCATAAGGCTAGTAAACACATAGAGCGCAAGTACCACCTGATACGAGAAATCGTAAAGAGAGGAGAAGTTACTGTGGCCAAGATTGCATCAGAGGATAACCTGGTAGATCCTTTCACTAAGGCCCTTATAGCGAGAGCTTTTGATAGGCATATGGAGGGAATGGGGATCAGATGTATGGCAGTTTGAGGATAGCATAGTCTTTTAGTATAAGTGGGAGATTGTTGGGATGTATACTGAAAAGTCTACCTTTTGTATGAACATCTTTATTTTGAAATAAGAATCACATGATCATTGTTTGCATATTTTTATGGCTATGTATATTGTCTAATACATTACATTGTAGATAACATGGTGTGTGGTGTCACACGGGAGATAATGTTATCGGTTCCTTATGAGTATAAGTAGAGGCTCTGGCAAGAGATGGTTTGGACAAACCATTGGAATGTTTGTAGTGTAATTTGGTATTGGTTTGTCTTGACCATAGAATCACACTAGTGCACTTTGTGTGTATTGAGCAGTACCGACTTAGAGGCTATTCGATTTATTGCTGACTACATAATTGAATCGGACCTCGGATATTATATTGTACATGCTCTTAATCCCGATATAATAATGGGCACATATACTTAGTATTTATTTCTTTGATTTACCAATGGTGAGATTTATAGATTAAATCGATAGGCTTGGTAAGTTGGGAAATGATATTATTTATATGGTGTGATGTTGATTATAGGAGGAAATCGTGTCCTATATATTAGGATGATGATGTCCCCTTGAGGAGCTCATAAGGTTCATCATGTAAACCCTGCAGGTGGACTTGGTCCGGCATGATGATAAGGATGAGTGGTACTACTCATAGAGTTAGAAGTTGATTAATTAGTTGTCAGTAAATTAATTAATCGACAGACATTCGAGATCTTAAACACAGGGAGATATATGTACAAATAATATATGGAGCCCATATTAACTTATGGGGGTTGGTGAGGTAGATCAATGATAATCCTCTTGTTGAATGGATTATCATTAATGGATCAGACTTTATGTGGGCTTAATCCATTGGGTGGCCAAGATCCAACTCCTCCTCATGGTCCCTATTGTAGCCTATTAAAACCTCATGGAGCCTAGATCCGATGGTGGAAAATGAAACTCTAGATCCGGTGGAGATTAAATCTCTAGATCAACGATTGAGAATAAATCCTAGATCCGGCCGGTGGAGATTAAATCTCTAGATCTCGATAGTGGAGATTAAATCTCTAGATTCGATGGTTGAGATTAAATCCTAGATCCAATGATGGAGATTAAAGGAGGCTTAAGCCTAACTCTTTAAATATGACTTAAGGGTAGCGACACAAGAATTGGAGATTAAGACTTTGGCTTTGGGCGGCTAGGGTTATGGTTTTAGCTTGGGCGGCAACAAGGTGGGAGATTAGGGTTTGCTTCCTTTCTCTTCCTAAGGTGTAGCCGGTGCCCACTCCATCTTCCCCTCTACCTTGGTGGCCTCAACCTATTCCTCCTCTTCTCCCTGGCCGGTGGAAGCAAGAGCTAGGGTCTTTTCTCTTGGAGCTTTTGGCCGGCGCCCATACTCCCTACTCCTCTCTTTGGGCCGGCGGCAAACATCAAGCTTGGAGCTTGATGGTCGGTCCTAGATAGGAGAAGAGTTTCGTTTCATTCTTCCCTTTGTTCGGAGCGAGCAAGGAAGGGAAGAGCGTGTTCTAGGAGGCTTCGACTTTTGGAAGATCGTCGCTCACATGATGTCCAAAAGGAGGAAGGACATACAATAGAAGATCAAGAGGTATAACAAGAGGCATAATTCTTGTTTTTGAATCTTTTCTTATTCTATGCATGTTGTATAATTTGTTATGTGGCTAATTTTCTTGGACCCCGAATGCAAACACAAAAACCGGTGATCCGTACATCGTCTATTCCGTGGCTATTCGAAGGATAGAGGTAGGTTGTTTGAACAACAAGTTTGTTCAAGTGACCACTCTAATCGAATAACAGGACGATGGAATGGTTGCTTGGGTAATCCATCTTTGTCAAGGATAAATTTTTTATCGGGGGCGTGAAGGATTGCCATGAACAAGCGACCGAGTTGAAGTGGGAAGCGAAGTTTCATACCTTCAAGTGGTATCAGAGCTTCGGTTCCGCAAAACCTTTGTTGGTGCAGTAGGCACCTAAGTCGAACCTGAGTTTTGATTATAGCAAACGATACAAAGTTAAGCTCATGTCATTATCTCACGAGCTGAATTGAGTGTGCAGAAAATTGCTATAGCTGGAGCTGAAGGCTAGTGACACCCTGAGGAAGCCGCGGTGGTCGGGCGACACTCGAGTGACTTCGGAGGGAGCCGAAGGAATCGAGTCAAAGGCCGAAAGCGAAAGCAACACAGTAAGTATTGAGGTAAGCTCGTGTGTGTGCGAGAGTAAGTGAGGTCGTATCCTCTTTACGGGGATGATCTTAGGTGTAGATCCGACCAAAGACATCCTATAGGTGGTCTAGGTCGAGATCGGACGGTCGGAGGTCATCGAATTAATGTTTTTGTTAAGCTAACTTTGCCTTGCAGCTAGCATCAGTCGACTGCCAGCTTGGAGGACTCGACTGTCGTCCAACAGTCGACTGCCTGAGGTCAGCATTCGACTGATGCTGCCATCAGTCGACTGATGATGGCCATCAGTCGACTGATGGTCAAGGATCAGCCTCGAGGAGTCAAGACTTATCACCTCATTTCAAGGGGAGTGGTGCTCAAATGTGATTGGCTAGGGTTTTTCTCGAAAAGGGGCTCAAAGGCTATAAAAGGAGGGTCTATCCTAGGGTTTCTTCATCAATTCTAAGCTTCCAAAAATCCTCCGCCAAGCTACAACCTTAAATGAGTATAACCTACCCGATAGGTTTTGGGCAGAAGCCGTGAGTACGGCATGCTATGTCCAAAATCGGATCCTTATAATAAAGAGGCACCTTAAGAGATCATAAGAGATTTATCACGATAAAATACCTAACATCAAGTACTTTAGGGTATTTGGGTGTAAGGTACATATCCTAAACACTAAGGATTACCTAGGGAAATTTACATCCAAAACCATGACCGGAATCTTTCTAGGATACTCGACTACAAGTAGAGCTTATAGAGTATATAACCATGACACTCTTAGAGTCGAGGAGACTATCAATGTAGTATTTGATGAAGGACACAAACCTACAAAACCTCCGGCAACCCCAATTAGCGAGCCGATTCATACTAGACCTAACTCTGATCCGGAGATCATGTCTAGTGTTAATCCTATCCTAAGTCAACCAAGTCACTCTATCAACCAAGTGATAGATGACTCCAACCAAACTAGAACTCAAATGAGTCATCCTATGGATCAAGTTGTAGACTCAAACCCAAATTGAACTAGAACTCAAACGAATAATCCTATCGACCAAGTCATAGGTGATCCAAGTCTAGGAGTTCGAACTAGAGCCTCATACAGAAACCTTAGTCAAATCTCCTTGATTTCTAAAATTGAACCCAAAACTATTGACCAAGCTCTTCTTGATCCTGATTCGATTATTGCAATGCAAGAAGAGCTAGCTCAATTCACTAGGAACGAAGTATGGGAATTAGTACCACCACCTAAAGATAAAACAATCGTTGGAACAAGGTGGGTGTTTAGAAATAAACTTGATGATAAAGGTGAAGTAGTTAGAAATAAAGCTAGACTAGTCGCTAAAGGGTTTAGTCAAGTTGAAGGTTTAGATTACGACGAGACCTATGCCCCAGTAGCTAGATTAGAGTCCATTTGAATGCTATTAGCATATGCTGCACATCGAGGATTTAAATTGTTTCAAATGGATGTGAAATCTGCGTTCTTGAATGGATACATTAAAGAAGAGGTTTATGTTAGCCAACCCCCCGATTTCGAAAGTTTAGACAAACCCGACCATGTCCTTAGGTTAAAGAAAGCTCTCTATGGACTTAAAAAAGCTCCTCGAGCTTGGTACGAGAGACTTTCAATTTATCTCAAGTCCAAAGGATTTAACCAAGGTGTAGTTGACCCAACTCTTTTCGTAAAAACCTTAGGCAAAGACATATTCATAGCTCAAATCTACGTAGATGATATTATTTTTGGAACCACCAACTCAATCCTACTAAATGAGTTCATTTCACTTATGGAAAGTGAATTTGAAATGAATTTAGTAGGCGAGTTAAGTTTCTTCTTAGGTCTACAAATTAAACAAACTAAAGATGGAATATACCTACATCAACGCAAATATACTAGGGAATTAATCAAACGCTTTGGAATGCAAGACGCTAAAATTATTAATACCCCAATGGCAACTAATGTGAATATAGAAGAAGATTTAATTGGAAAGTCAATTGATTTAAAATACTATAGGAGCATAATAGGGAGTCTCCTTTACTTAACTGCGAGCCGACCTGATATCCTATTTGCAGTAAGTATGTGCACAAGGTTCCAAACTTGTGCCAAGGAGTCTCACCTAATTCTAGTCAAGCGTATCCTTAGATATCTAAAGGGTACACTTAATGTCGGTATTTGGTACCCTAGATCTAAAGAGTTCGAACTAACCGACTACTCCGATTCGGACTATGCCGGTAGTAAGCTTGATAGAAAGAGTACGAGTGGTTGTTGTCAACTTCTCGGCTCGAGTCTAGTGAGTTGGTGCAGTAGGAAGAAACACTGTGTTGCCTTATCTACCATCGAAGCCGAATACATCGCAATGGGTGAGTGTGTCACTCAGCTTCTTTGGATGAAGCACACTCTCCGTGACTTTAAGTTAGACTTTACAAATACTAAACTTCACGTAGATAACATTAGTTCAATTAATCTTACTAAGAATCCGGTATGTCACTCTAGGATAGAACATATAGAGGTCAAACACCATTTCATTCGAGAACATGTGCCTAACGGAGCCATACAACTCGAATACGTCGAATCGAAGTCTAACTTGGCAGACCTATTTACTAAACCCCTACCCGAAGCTGAATTTAGTCTATTAAGACAAAAATTGGGCATGTGCGTAGTAGAATAGGACTTTACAAATTATATTCCTACTATTGCTTCTTTTTATTTTTCATGGAACTAGTATAGGACATACCATAGATATCAAGCACTTATAGATTTAAGGAGCCAATACATCTCACAACACATAGGACTAATGTGTTTGTGTACTTAGTCACGTAGATGGGCGTGAGATGTTAGGACCTTACTCCTGGTTCCATATGTAGAGCTAGTGCATCGCCATGAACCACGGAGTATAATCATATACACTAATCGACTCTGACCAGGACTAGTTGATCTTTCATATCAATCAAGCCAAATATGAGTCGAACATTTTATAGATGAGCTTATTTTCAGTATATTATTTTCAAAATAATGTGGAACATGCTTGGACTTTAAAATTTAATACTTTTTTTTTATTCCACACACCCTCACTCTTTTCGATATATGGCCAAAGGGGGAGAAAGAGGCCAAAGTTAAGGGATCATTTTTTTTTCATATGGCCAAAGGTTAAGTAAATGTTTACTGGTTAAGTAAATGTTTACTTAACTTTAAGTTAACTTGTTGGTTAACAAAAGTAAATGATTACTGGTTAAGTAAATGTTTACTTAACTTTAAGTTAACTTGTTTGTAAACAAAAGTAAATGTTTACTGGGTAAGTAAATGTTTACTTAACTTTAAGTTAACTTGTTTTTTAACAAAAGTAATTTTACTTAATTTTAAGTTAACTTGTTTTTGGTAACAAAACGGAAGTAAAGGCTAACTTAAACACATTTACTTAACTTTAAGTTAACTTGTTTTTGTTAACAAAACGAAGGTAAAGGCCAAAGTTAAGAAATCAATTTTTTGATTTCTTAACTTAAAACTTATTTTAAACACTATGGCCAATATTAAGTAATTTCGGTTACTTAATTCTTTTTTAGTAGCAAACATCAAGGGGGAGAGTTAAACTCTTTCTCAAGTACTCACCCTCGGTCAAGGGGGAGGACTTGAAAAAGAGTTTTTATATACTCCTGCTCATTCATGCATATCTCATACTCATTTTGCTTAATGCACTTAATTTATTTTTCTTAACTTTGTATGTGGGTTTGCCATAAATCAAAAAGGGGGAGATTGTTGGTGCAGTAGGCACCTAAGTCAAACATGAGTTTTGATTATAGTAAACGATACAAAGTTAAGCTCATGTCGTTATCTCACGAGCTGAATCGAGTGTGCAAAAAATTGCTATAGCTGGAGCTGAAGGCTAGCGACACCCGGAGGAAGCCGCGGTGGTCGGGCGACACTCGAGTGACTTTGGAGGGAGCCGAAGAAATCGAGTGGAAGGCCGGAAGCGAAAGCAACACAGTAAGTATCGAGGTAAGCTCTTGTGTGTGCGAGAGTAAGTGAGGTCGTATCCTCTTTACGAGGATGATCTTAGGTGTAGATCCGACCAAAGACATCCTATAGGTGGTCTAGGTCGAGATTGGACGGTCAGAGGTCGTCGAATTAATATTTTTGTTAAGCTAACTTTGTCTTGCAGCTAGCATCAGTCGACTACCAGCTTGGAGGACTCGATCATTATCCAACGATCATTGCTGAGGTCAGCATTCGACTGATGCTACCATCAGTCGATTGATGATGGCCATCAGTCGATTGATGGTCAAGGATCAGCCTCGAGGAGTCAAGACTTATCACCTCATTTCAAGGGGAGTGGTGCTCAAATGTGATTGGCTAGGGTTCCTCTCGAAAAGGGGCTCAAAGGCTATAAAAGGAGGGCCTATCCTAGGGTTTCTTCATCAATTCTAAACTTCCAAAAAGTCTCCACCAAGCTACAACCTTCCGACAACAAAGTGCTTCTTCTCCGACATCTAGGTTTATTTGTTTTCATTTTATTACGTCGGTTAAAGTTTTTATTTCAGTTTAGTACTTTCAATTCTCGGAGCTTTTATCGTAACGAGGAGAGGGGGAGTGTCCCTCTACCTCAAGCTTTGTGCTTCACTTGTATCGATTAAACTCCTACCTCTAACGAGGAGGAGTTCTTTAGTGTTTTTGCCCTCCGTACGTGGTCAAGGACCGCTAGGGCCTTGGAGTAGTAGCCGAAGGCTACGAACCAAGTAAAAATATTTGTCTCTTTTTATTTATTACTTATCTTTCCGCTGCAAATTAATTATCTACTCGAGTTTTAACGAACGAACAAAAAGAAAAGGTTTTATCGCTATTCACCCCCCCCATCTAGCGATCCGCTTCGATCCAACAACCTTCACTAATGCTTCTGTACAAGGCCATAGGGAGTTTTGTTGTCGACTGGTGATCTCTATCAGTTGACTATTAGATATAATTTTTAAAAGGGAAAACTTTAGACACTTGATTGATTCACGTGTCTACCTCCACCGAAACCCATCACTCTCCTTCTGTTTGAGCTTTTCCGATGATCTCCCTCTCCGGTAATCCCTAAAAACCCTAGATCTAGGTATTTGCAGTTGCTCCTTACCTTCCTCAAGCTTATTCGGGTCTCAATCCTTCCTAATTCGATTAACCCCGCTCCAACTAGGGTTCCAAGTCTAGCCACTCCTTCCTCCAGTGCTCTTTGCTTCACTTGCTTTTGAAACAAGATGTCAACACTCCCTACCAAAATATGGCTCCAAAGTAATGAAACCAAAACTCTAAACCTAGTTGTTTATTTGTATTATCACTATCTAATCAAATTTTTCGTGTATTTATTTTAGGCAAAAACGTAGGATGATTGAGTCTGGTGAAGGATCCTCTAGGAATCATGCATCCACAGATCCTAGATTTTCGAGTGATGATCATTGTCACTTGTTTAAATCTTGAATGTTTCAACTCATACCAGCCCATTACTTGGATGAGCCATTTTTCATGACCTACTTCTTTGGTGTAATTCAAATCATTCATCATTATCATCTAGAGAAGTTAGTGTAGTGTACTCATCCCATCAACATTGACCTCCTCTCTGAATTTTTTTAATAACCTTAGGAAGATCAGAGAAGGTCAAATGTAACAAACTCGCATTGCTAAATGTGATATAGATTTTACTCTAAAAATCCTACAAAATTTTTTGGAGTGTCGACCATCTACCGATACCTTTGCATTCTATAAGACATTAGATGAGTCACTTCCTACACCCTTTGAACATATCATGATAAATCACATGCATGAATATTTTTTTCACCAACCCCCTTTGAAGGTCAAAATTTATTTTTAGTCAACGACTTATCTGTTTACGACAATGTTCTTTATAAGGTTGTTGTAGGATGTATCTTACCCATAGTCACTCGGAGTCTAACTATAATTCACCCTCATCACCTTTTCATGATGTATGCATTACATCATCAGTTAGATGTCAATGTTGAATTGAATGTTTTCCACTGCATAGTTCAATTCGTGTCCCCTATCCAAGGCAAGATTTATATGCCTTTGGGCAATATAGTCATTCCATAGCTTGCATCCATAGGCATAAATATTTCTAGGGGTACGGTGAAGCAAATGTCAGAAAAATACGACCATATCACCTTGAGGAACTTTTCGTTGGCGAGTATATCCAAAGGTTTTAGAATGATGGAATGGTTAGAAGAGCATCAGCCAGCTGGGAAGGCTAAAGAAGAGTCTGAGGAGGAGGGCATTTTTATGTTACTAGATGCACCAAATATGGGTCTCTCCAACCGTTTCACATGTCTAGAGTCTCAGTTTGAGGAGCTCTACGAGACCGTAAATACACATTTTCAGGAACTCAGCCTTGAGCATTCCTCAATTTCTCATCAGATAGCTCAAATAGATATTCACTTCAGATGTTCAAGCAGCGTTAGATCGAGATGTATAAATGATACGTGCTTGGACTCAGAATCAACATCCTCCACCACCTCTAGTTGACGATGTTGATGACTAGTAGCCTAGCCTTCAGTCGTGTGTTTTTATTTCTTTATGTGTTATGTAAGACTTATTTTGTCTATAACTTGTATGGATGACTTTGATGGATGAATGAAATGCATTGATTTTTAACTACATTGTTTATCATTTACATTTTATTATTTAGCTGTCAGTATTTGTTTTATATTGCTGCTGGCATGTCATTGTTGTGTCATGTACTATGAACATTCATTTCTCTTGTCATGCCATGACATCATGCAAGAATAATAGATTTTCTTTTGAAAGCTATGAAATCGATGTATGCCATGATCATATTCATCACTTAATCAATTGAATTTAAGTATAAATGACATTATTTGACATCCTAGGTAAGGATAACAAATTAGATATGCCTAGATAATAATACATGATCCCTTAGTCTAGGGAAGAATAAAATCACAACTCACAAGATCATAGGATGACATGTATGTGTATTGAAATACTCTAAACATATGTGAGATGTTAGGAAAATGAGGTAAGTTCAAGGTGTTTATATATTGCATCAAAATGAACTCAAACTCTTTAAATCTTAGGAATGAATCATGATGTAAGTTAATGTACAAGTCATGTATACTTGACCCCTAAATCATGATTGAAAATGAGGTTTTAAAATACTTTTTAAATAATTTTAGAAAATTTTGGTGAAGTCTATCTTTTGATAGAAATCACCATTGATGATATTGAAACAAAGTTGGTTAAAAACAATGAATGTTTCAATGTTTTTCAACTTTGTATCATTCTTTTAAAATAATGGGTATTTTCATAAAAAAAAACTATTTTTCTCCCATAATATTTGGCATAAGTAAGGTGTGTATGAAGGTTCAAGATTTTTCGAAAATCATAGAAGTACTTATGCATTTCCAAAACTTGGCTGGAAAATCTTATTTCTATAAATGCACACACCAGTTGACTGCTTTGTATCCAGTCGACTGGTGATGGTATAAATCGACTGGTTGCTAAAATTAGTCAACTTATTAGGTTGATTTTGACTGAACAAGGTCTATTTATCTATTTATCAGTAACCCTAAGTACTCTAACCACTCCTAATCAGTGAAAATGAATAAGAGAATTAATTAGGCTAAGAATTAAATTTTAAGGGAGGTTAAAGTTCATGGTTAAATTTTTTCCCTTATATTTGAAAGTTTAGATATCCTATAGGCTTAGGATCTCTCCAAAGACATTATTGGTGCAATGGTTAAGAGGGAGCAAGCTTTTAGGGGAAGATTGTCCATCAAGATATAATGGATGAATTTTGAAAAAGGGAGAAAATAAAAAATTGCCTTTCATTGTGTGATAAGAGTTTTATCACTAAGGAGAATGAAGGGATTAAAGATGAAGAAAAAGGGAGAGAATGAGTAAAGTTAGAAAAGACTTTTTAATTGTGCCAAAGGGGGAGAATGAAAAGTTTAAGTTAGGAAACCTTCATTATGCTTTAACATAAGAAGAGGCAAGTTGGGCTTATGAGCTAGCCTAACTTAAAGAGATTGTCAAACATAAAAATGGGGGAGATTGTTGGGGAGATTGTTGGTTCAATCAACCTCAGGTGAAGGTTGACCAAGCTCAAGTGGGGCTCGACTAGAGTTGACAATACATTTGACAATATGACTCGATAGTATGGGACATTCGTAGTCATATGGAGTTGTTGACCAAGAAGTCAAGTAGGTCAAGGTTGACCAGAGACTTGATAGGTAAAGTCCAACTAGGAATTGGCAGGTAAAGTCTAAATATAGAGACTTGGCAAGGAAGTCTAAGTATGAAGACTTGGCAAGAGAAAGTCCAAGTATGAAGACTTTGCAAGGAAAGTCCAAGTATGGAGACTTTTCAATGAAAGTCCTAGAGGCACGACCTCTTGGAAAAGGAAGAATCGATGGCATGAAAAAGTTTAAGGAAGTACTTGAAGGCTAGCACAAAGGGTGAGGAGTTGTGGACTCAGATGTATCCTAAAGGCACGAGGCTAATGGAAGAAGTTTGAAGGCTTAGGTCTAGGCTAAGGGTAAATGTCAAGTATGAGAGGATAATACTCAAGAATAATAGGCTATCATGACAATTTCTTAAGGACATTTATTTTATAGTGTAGTTATAAACATCTTATAATGACACTTATTAAAAATGATTTTTAGTTTTTTAAGTATCTAATTAGATACCTTTTAACGACATATATCATGAATGCCATTATACTTAATAAATATATTAATTTAGGTTTACTAATGTTTAGGTTTTATTAATTTTTTCTCCCAAAGCCATCTCACATGCGCAACCCTTTCCATCTCCACGGACTTCACCTCTCCATCGCCGTCACCACCATTGACGCAGCTGTCGACATCACCACCTTCGGACGCCAGGAATTTCTTTTGTGACAGGTCAGATAACAACTAAGCAACCTCGTGACTCTTTATGCAAATGCAGATGGAGTCTCCTCTCCCAACAGGACTCCTCATTGCACAACATTGTCCACCTTAGTATCGAGCCATATAAACCCGAGCCTGTTGGATCGAGAAGCATCGCTAGAGGGGAGGTGAATAGCGAGAGTAAATCTTTTCATTCGATTGTTCGATACACGAGTAAGCACAGCGGAAAATAAAGAGACATGTTTATTTTACTTGGTTCACAACCCAGCGGTTGCTACTCCAAGGCCCTATCGGTCCTAGACCGCATACGAAGGGCAAAGCACTATAACGTCTCCTCCTCATTGGAGGTAGGAGACAATGATCACAAAACCGAAATTACGAGGATGAGGCAACAAGCCTACCTCACCTCGTTACGAATAAAAACAAAGAATACAATATCAAAATATATTACTTGATTCTGCTGCCGACGAAGAAGATCGGAACTTGTCGTCGCGTCGGTGTTATGACGGTGTTGGAGCGTTGGCGTTGTAGGAGCACTTGAGAATAAACTTGATGACCCTTGGAGTTGGAATCCTCCTTTCCTTTTATAGATTTTGGCCTCTGAATTTGTCTCCTCAATTTTTGGAATAGATCACGAAGTTGTACAAATTTTATCGCGAAGTGGCCGCTTCAAACCTTATCCATTTTGACCTAGCGCAAAGGGTCGATTAAATCGCCATCGGTCGTGATGCCTCCCATCATCGATCGGTGAGTATCGATCGATTGCCCAATGTCCAATGGATCGCCGGCTTGGCCACTTCCTTGCAGTAAGAGGTTAGCTCAAAAAATGATAAATACGACGGTTTCTAACCGTTCGATCTCGACCTAGACCTTCCACAGGAAGTCTTAGTCAGATCGCCGCCTATGGTCATCCCCATAAAAAGGACACGACCTTACAATCTCTCACTCATACGAGCTTTCCTTGATACTTACCTTGTAGCTCTCGCTTCCGGCCATCCACTCGATTCCTTCGGCTCCCTCCGAAGTCACTCGAGTGTCGCCCGACCACTGTGGCTTCCCCCGGGTGTCGCTAGCCTTCAGCTCCAGCTTTAGTACTTTTCTACACACTCGATTTAGCTCGTGAGATAATGATGTAAACTTAACTTTGTGTCTTTGTCATAATCAAAACACAAGTTCGATTATCTAGTACCCCTGCACCAACAGAGCCCTCTTGTTTCCACCTAAAACCTTAGTTGTGCATCACCAACTTTTCCCAAATCGTGTCCTTCCTAGAGATTCTCTTCCATGTGTAATCTTTCTCCATCAATACCTATTTCTCTAGGTTTTGGATTCTTTTTTGAGCTCCCTCTTGCTTTTGCTATTTGTGACCTCCTCTCCTCAATCAATTTCCGAGAGCTTAGGGAGGACTTGCTAGAACCTGTCAACATCTCCCCCTCCTTTCTTGTAGGTGAGATTTCCATTTGTGGCAATCAATGATTTTTTTCTTTCTAGCCATTAGTTTTGCTAATCATATTGTTGTAGTCAACCTCTTCTTTAGATTTTTGTTGGGGGAGGACACAATTACAACACCACTGCTCCTTTCCTTTTGGGGTTTGTATGCTTTACCAATAGAAATCATCATTAAGTTGTTGGTGAGTTCCACTCCCTCAACCCTATTTAGATTATAGATTCACAGTAGTAACCCTATTGTTGATCCAGGCAACAACAGGCATTCTCAACCTGTCTTAGTGATTAATGGTCTATTACTGGACCCAGCAATAGCAAACAAGAAAGCTCTATTGGAATATATATCAAGGTTACGAAGCCAAGAAAAGTTAACATCAATGACCAAAATTTGGAATCCTTGTGAAGCTTACTTGGTGTCTCAAATAAGGTATGTACTACTCTTTATAAGATAACTGCAAAAATGGGCAGTAGAACACCACTAACTACAACAGCAAGTGAACCTAGCAGAAGAACAGGAAGCTCTGGTTTATTTAGATAAGAAAGGCGGGTACATGGTACTACAAGATTCTCTGATGGAACTTCAGGAAGGGAGATCTCCAAAAAAATATCTAGTTTTCCAGGGGCAACCTAAAGGATTCTGATGATGCATGATGATTTTTGCGTCCACTGGTCAATAGGTGGGATGATGTATTTTGAATCAACTGTTGGCCAATGCTAGCATAAGACTTCACTTGGTCAAGTGGAGTATTGATGTGTGTAAATCGTGCTACGTTTTCACGACTCCATATGCATGCATTTTATCTCATTTCATGTCCTAGGCATGTATTTTGTCATGATTCAGTTAAGTTTAGCATATTTGAACGAAGAGACTGCTTTTGGGTGTTTTTCGTGTTAACAGGGCAAAGAAGCAGGCGTATCAAAACAACACAGGCGTGTTATCAGTGACACATTCATGTCAGGAGTTCCAGTGCTCAACACGCCCTAGTTCAGCAACCGGCATGCCCTGTTCAAGTGCTGGCACGGCCGGTGAGAAATGTGCGACATGCCTGTGCCCTCATTTGGCACGGGCGTGTTGGCCTGATTCCAGACTTCATTTTCTGCGAGGAACTCGACGAAGCCGCGATCTTCGTCTCAATTATAGGAAAATCTTTTGCCTTAATTGAAGAGGAGGCCAAGGCTATAAAAGAGGAGATATTCTAACCCTAAAAGGGGAGGCGGCTGGGTAAAGAGGACGATAGAAGAACGAGGAGAACGAAGGAGTCGACGACAGAGGAACACAGATGACACTAAGTATTGTAATTTCTTTCTCTAGCAATTCTTGTCTGACTATGGAGTAGTGTCCTGTAATCTTAGGATGGGGGAGTAGCCCTTGACGATTTATGATGGATGATGTAATCTATACTACTTGAATTATTGTTTGTTTTGATGTGGTTTTTGGATTCTTATTGATAAACCTAATGAGCTAAGGGGAAGTACCTAACAGTGAACCCAAGTTCCCAAAACCTAGAACCAACTAAAGATTAACTCCTGTCAAGTAGTGGTAGTGTATCTATGAGGGCTTGCGGGGGTCTCGTGACAGGTCCCCTTAGCTGATTATGGTCCCATGTGCAAAGCTATCGTGAAAAAGAAATTTAGACTCTAAAGGAACTCTTATGGACTTAATGGATCTATCAAATCCAGTTTTTACCAAGTAACGGTGGTAAGACTAGGGAGGTTTGCGGGGGTCTCGTGACAGGTCCCCTTAGCTGATTATGATCCCTACACCGGAATACCGTGACAGGTAAATTAAGTTTGATAGGTACAGTTGGCGTAGACCTCAAAAGGGGTCGTTGATTTACCTTAGGATAGGTTCCATCAAAACAACTCTAACAGGGGTAGGAAAGAATTAAATCACCTTATAAATTGTCGACGTGGTGAAACCCATATCCTGAGATTCTTCTCAACTATTGACTTTTAGCTCGTTCTTCTCATTCGTTGTTCTTGACTGCTCAGTTTCTTTGCTTAATCCACAAATTGATTGACTAGATAACTTGGTATCACGATCATTTGGTAATTGTCCCAATCCCTGTGGGATCGATATTTTTATTACTTGACAACAATCATGCACTTGTGGAAAATAACACATCAAGTTTTTGGCGCTGTTTCCGGGGATTGGCACTCAATATTGAATTGAGCGTGATTTAGTAAATCTAGATTTCTATTTTTGTTCCTATTCTTTGTGTCTATTCTGAATTCTTGTTTTGGGAGCCTCTCTTGTTGTTGCTTGCACAGATTTAATAGGGAAATTCTCGATATTGATCCTGAGATAGAGAGAACGTTCCTTGCTAGAAGATGATTTCAGCAACATCAGGAAGAAAATATGACCTCCAACATGGATGATCAGAACGAGAATAAACCTTTAAGGGATTATGCAGCACCTAGTACAAGGAGATTGAGATCGAGTATTAGAAGACCCCCTATTGAAGCAAACAATTTTGAATTGAAACCGGCTCTACTATCCATGGTCCAACAAAGATCAATTCGAGGAGCACCCATCAAGATCCAAATCTGCACTTGGAAGTATTTTTGGAATTTTGCGAAACTTTAATACTGAATGGAGCCTCCGCTGATGCTATTAGATTGCGCTTGTTTCCTTTCTCATTGCGGGACAAAGCTAGAGCTTGGCTACACTCTCTTCCAGCAGATTGCATAACTACCCGGGATCAGCTGGAGCAAAGATTTTTAGACAAGTATTTTCCACCCAGCAAAACTGCAAGTCTTCATCATCAAATCACTAATTTTGCGCAAAAGGATGGAGAAACATTATTTGAAGCCTGGGACAGATTTAAGGGATTTCTACAGCAATGCCCTCATCATGGGCTGGAGAAGTGGCTCATTGTTCATACTTTCTACAATGGAATCTCGTATGCTACTAAAGTTTCTCTTGATTCTGCTACAGGAGGAGCTCTTATGAACAAAACGTTGGATGAAGCATTTGAGATCATCGAGAATGTGACAATGAATTCTCACCAATGGGCTACAGAACGAGGATATCCAATTAAAACGCCAAGTAAGTTTGAGGTAAGTACCCTTGATCTACTCAGTGCAAAAGTTGATGCGTTAACTCAAAAGCTCGAACATTTTAATGTATCAGCTGTAAACTCATCTAACGTCACTTACGAGATTTGTGGTGTAACAGGACATGTAGGATAAATTGCCAAATCCTACACGCACCATCATCGGGAGCTGGGATTGAGCAAGTAGATGCGCTAAATAATTTTAATCAGAAGCCTAATGGTGGCAACCCTTATTCGAACACGTATAATCGCGGTTGGAGGAATCATCCCAACTTTTCGTATAGAGCCAACCAAAATTCTTCTCGACAGAACAGTTTTGGAGCACCTTCGGGATTTCAGCCAGGACCCAAGGCAAGCTTAGAAAAGATTGTTGGATCGAGTGGATCGCTAGAGGGGGTGAATAGCGATAAACACTTTTTCTTTTAAATCGTTCGGTAGACAATTAAATGCAGCGGAAATGTAAATAAAAACTAAATGAGACAAATAGTTTTTTTACTTGGTTCGGCCATTACTCCAAGGCCCTAACAATCCTAGACCGTGTACGGAGGGCAATTCACTAAAACACTCCTCCTCGTTGGAGGTAGGAGTTTTACGATTACAAAAACCTTCGAAGCAAAAGATAGAGAGACAATCCCTCTCTTCTATTAAAATAAAATGCAACGGTAGAAAGCCTCGATTAACAAACGAATTGCAAGATTAAGAGAAATGACAAACTAAGATTATACCAACAACTCGAAGATAGGACTTAAACTAGGGTTGTTGGCAGCACTTCGTTGTTGTAGAGTCGTCGGAGAGTCGCAGCATTGTGGAGGCTTTTGAGCACTTAGAATTGATGAGAAAACCCTAGGTTAGGACCTCCTTTTATAGCCTTTGAGCCCCTTTTTGAGAGGAACCCTAGCCAATCACAATTGAGCACCAATCTCCTTGAAATGGGGTGATAAGACTTAACTCCTCGAATCTGATCATTGACCATCAGTCGATTGATGGCCATCATCGATCGTGATGGCGACATCGGATCAGTCTTGACCTCCGGCGATCGTGATTGGCGGTCGAGTCCTCAAGTGCGGCAATCGGGATGCTTCTTTAAGTCAATGTTAGCTCAACAAAAACATAATTTCAACGGTCGTCGACCGTCCGATCTCGACTTAGACCATCTATAGGATGTCTTTGGTCGGATCTACGCTTAAGATCATCCCCGTAATGAGGATACGACCTCACTTACGCTCGCACACACGAGCTTACCTCGATACTTACGTGTTGCTTTTGCTTCCGGCCTTCCACTCGATTCCTTCGGCTCCCTCCGAAGTCACTCGAGTGTCGCCCGACCACCGTGGCTTCCTCCGGGTGTCGCTAGCCTTGACTCGGCTATAGCAATCTTCTGCACACTCGATTCAGCTCGTGAGATAACGACGTGAGCTTAATTTTGTATCGTTTGCTATAATCAAAACTCAGGTTCGACTTAGGTGCCTACTGCACCAACAATCTTCCCCTTTTTGATTTATGGCAAACCCACATACAAAGTTAAGTAAATAGCAAGCATGAAGAATAATGTGCATTAGAAACAAACAAGAAATAAAGAAGATTAAGTTAGAGTAGTAAGGATTTTCTTCAAGTACTCCCCCTTGAGGAAACCTCCCCCTTGACCGAGGGTGAGTCTTGAAGAAAGACCTTAATCCTCCCCCTTGAGGGTTGCTTTAAGTAATTACTTAAAGTTGGCCTTAGTAAAATGTTTAAGTTAAGAGTTCTTAACTTGGCCCTTTCTCCCCTTTAAGTAAAGCATTAACGGCATAATGTTTACGTTGACGGCACACATAAGTTTAAGTTAAGAATTCTCTTAACTTGGCCTTTACTTCCTTTTGTTAAAAGTTAAATAAGTTTTCAAAAACTTAGAGTTTAAATATGAAGTAAGAGTTAAGTTATAAAAAAATTTGACCCCTTAACTTTGGCCTTTTTCTCCCCCTTTTGCCATATATCGAAAAGAGTGAGGGTGTGTGTGGAAAACAAAAATAAGTGTTAAATTTAAAGTCCAAGCATGTTCCACATTATTTTGAAAATAATATACTGAAAATAAGTTCATCTATAAAATGTTCGACTCATATTTGGCTTGATTGATATGAAAGATCAACCAGTCCTGGTCAGAGTCAGTTAGTATGTATGATTATACTCCGTGGTTCATAACGATGCACTAGATCTACATCTGGAACTAGGAGTAAGGTCCTAACATCTCACGCCCATCTACGTGGCTAAGTACACAAACACATTAGTCCTATGTGTTGTGAGATGTACTGGCTCCTTAAATCTATAGGTGCATGATATCTAAGGTAAGTCCTATACTAGTTCCATGAAAAATGAAAAGTAAGAAATAGTAGTAATATAATTTGCAAAGTCCTATTCTACTACGCACATGCCCAATTTTCATCTTAATAGACTGAATTCGGCTTCGGGTAGGGGTTTAGTAAATAGGTCTGCCAAGTTAGACTTCGATTCGACGTATTCGAGTTGTATGGCTCCGTTGGCCACATGTTCTCGAATGAAATGGTGTTTGACCTCTATATGTTTAGTCCTAGAGTGACATATCGGATTCTTAGTAAGGTTAATTGAACTAATGTTATCTACGTGGAGTTTTGTGTTGGTAAAGTCTAACTTAAAATCGCGGAGAGTGTGCTTCATCCAAAGAAGCTGCGTGACACACTCACCCATCGCGATGTATTCGGCTTTGGTGGTAGATAAGGCAACACAGTGCTACTTCCTACTGCACCAACTCACTAGACTCAAGCTGAGAAGTTGACAACAACCACTCGTACTCTTTCTATCGAGCTTACTACCGGCATAGTCCAAATCAGAGTAGCCGATTAATTCGAACTTGGTAGATCTTGGGTACCAAATACCGACATTAAGTGTACCCTTTAGATATCTAAGGATACGTTTAACTAGAGTTAGGTGAGACTCCTTGGCACAGGTTTGGAACCTTGCGCACATACTTACTGCAAATAGGATATCAGGTCGGCTTGCAGTTAAGTAAAGGAGACTCCCTATTATGCTTCTATAGTATTTTAAATCAATTGAGTTTCCGATTAAATCTTCTTCTATATTGACATTAGTTGCCATTGGGGTATTAATAATTTTAGCATCTTGCATTCCAAAGCATTTAATTAATTCCATAGTATATTTGCGTTGATGTAGGTATATTCCATCTTTAGTTTGTTTAATTTGTAGACCTAAAAAGAAGCTTAACTCACCTACTAAATTCATTTCAAATTCACTTTCCATAAGTGAAATGAACTCATTTAGTAGGATTGAGTTGGTGGTTCCGAAAATAATATCATCTACGTAGATTTGGGCTATGAATATGTCTTTACCTAAGGTTTTTACGAAAAGAGTTGGGTCAACTACACCTTGGTTAAAATCTTCGGACTTAAGATAAATCGAAAGTCTCTCGTACCAAGCTCGGGGAGCTTGTTTAAGTCCATAAAGAGCTTTCTTTAACCTAAGGACATGATCGGGTTTGTCTAAACTTTCGAAACCGACGGGTTGACTAACGTAAACTTCTTCTTTAATGTATCCATTTAAGAATGAAAATTTCACATCCATTTGAAACAATTTAAATGCTCGATGTGCTGCATATGCTAATAGCATTCGAATGGACTCTAATCTAGCTACTGGGGCATAGGTCTCGTCGTAATCTAAACATTCGACTTGACTAAACCCTTTAGCAACTAGTCTACCTTTATTTCTAACTACTTCATCTTTATCATCAATTTTATTTCTAAACACCCACCTTGTTCCAATGATTATTTTATCTTTAGGTGGTGGTACTAATTCCCATACTTCGTTCCTAGTGAATTGAGCCAACTCTTCTTGCATTGCAATAATCCAATCGGGATCAAGAAGAGCTTGGTCAATAGTTTTGGGTTCAATTTTAGAAATCAAAGATATTTGACTAAGGTTTCTGTATGAGGATCTAGTTCAAACTCCTAGACTTGGATCACCTATCACTTGGTCGATAGGATGATTCATTTGGGTCTTAGTTGGATTTGGGTTTGAGTCTACAACTTGATCCATAGGATGGCTTGTTTGAGTTCTAGTTTGGTTGGAGTCATCTATCACTTGGTCGATAGAGTGACTTGGTTGACTTAGGTTAGGATTAACACTAGACCTGATCTCCTGATCAGAGTTAGGTCTAGTATGAGTCGGCTCGCTAATTGGGGTTGCCGGGGGTTTTGTAGGTTCGTGTCCTTCATCAAATACTACATTGATAGTCTCCTCGACTCTAAGGGTGTCGTGGTTATATACTCTATAAGCTCTGCTTGTAGTCGAGTATCCTAGAAAGATTTCGGTCGTAGTTTTGGATGTAAATTTCCCTAGGTAATCCTTAGTGTTTAGGATATGTACCTTACATCCAAATACCCTAAAGTACTTGATGTTAGGAATTTTATCGTGATAAATCTCGTATGAGGTCTTAAGGTGCCTCTTTACCATAAGGATTCTATTTTGGACATAGCATGTCGTACTCACGGCTTCTGCCCAAAACCTATCGGGTAGGTTATACTCATTTAACATTGTCCTAGTGGCTTCTTGTAGGGTTCTATTTTTGCGTTCTACTAGGCCATTTTGTTGTGGAGTTCTAGGGCAAGAGAACTCGTGGTGGTATCCATTCAGGCTACAGAATTCTGTAAACCTATGGTTTTCGAATTCACCACCATGATCAGTCCTAAGTCTTTTGATTTTAATGCTTTGTTGATTTTCTATTAACTTAAATAGATTGATTAATTGATCTAGGGTATCATTTTTGTGTTTGATGAACCTAACCCAAGTAAATCTAGAATAGTCATCAATTATGACTAAGCAGAATTTACTTCCGTTAAGTGACTTAGCTCCGTGTGAATCAAATAGATCCATGTGTAGGAGCTCAAGCACACTTTTGGTTCGTTCTTGACTAGTTAGTTGATATTGTGTTCTAGATTGTTTACCTTGTTGACAAGCATTACATATTTTATTATCCAAGTTATTGAGGTTAGGCAAACCTCTAACTAAGTCACTCTGACTCATCTTGTGGATGAGTCTTGGGTGTGAGTGACGGAGTCGTCGGTGCCACAGCCATGATTCCTCTTGCCGTGTCATAAGACACTCAGTTGAGGAGTTAGTTAAGTTAATAGTGTAAATGTTGTTATTTCTAGTTCCCTTAAGAATTGTTTTAGAGGTTTCGTTTGGATTAATTACGGATTCGTTTTCTAGAAATATGACCTTATAATTATTATCACACAATTGGCTTACACTGAGAAGATTATATTGAAAATTTTCTACTAATAAAACGTTTTGAATGACAAAATTTGAGTTAAGCTCAATATCACCTGATCCGATGATTTTGAGCTTGCCGTTATTTCCGAAGGCTACCGATCCTTGTCGTTTGAATCGAAGCTTCAAAAACTTGAGTTGATCCCCGGTCATGTGTCGGGAGCAACCACTGTCCAACATCCATTGATCCTACACGCAAGGTAGTTGGATCGGATATTGGATTTATTAAAAAATTGGTTGAAAATTAATAACTTAAATCATCTCACCCATGTCTACATGATCAAACATGTTAATCCTATATGTTCTTGTGAGATGACTTCCAATTTTAGTTGAATTAAATTTAATGATTTAAACACTTGTCAACCTTGCGTTAGATTCGGATTTGACCTTAGGCTCATCAAGTCACCTTTTCAAGATCATGGCTTCCAGGTCGTGGCGAGGCACAGAGGCCTTATTTGATCGGAAAAATGACCACTTCCTTAGACAAAGCCATTTTCAAGAAAATAGAGACTTGACTCACCTAAGACCACTTCCTGGTCTAACTAGTCTAGGATACGGCGAGGTAGCTTCAGCTAGTTTCGCTCGGTCAAGTGCACCGAACTAGATACGCCTTATCTAGCCTGAATACACAAGACTCCACTTTCCTAGCGTACTATCATCTCGCCGCGTCCTGGTACTATGTTATCAAGTATTGACGAGTTATAGTCCTATTTAACCATTCTAAGAAGTAAAATCAAACTAAATAAAAACCTAAGCATGCAATTTCTAAGTTAAAACACAAACAATTTTGTACTAGCTCCCCCTGGACCGTTGAATCGATTCGGTCTCTCCACATAGTGTATTTTGTCCTTGGGAACCCAGTACTAGTTTGATCCTAAGTTTGAAATCAAGGTGGTCTTAGGGACCCATGCTTGGACACATTTTTTATGTCGACTTACGATTGAAATATACGACTTATTGGTCGTGTTTGAGCTAAACCCTAGCCCGGCCTTGTTGTACATGGACCTTTGCGATCCAAGTAGGAGGTCAAGTCCTTTGGATCCCAAAGTAAAACTTTCCAATGTATTCCTAAGATCTTCGACTTGACTCTTCAAGAGTGAGTTCTCAACTTCGAGTTTTTCAACCCGAGTTGAGTCCTTCTCTTGAACTCGACTAGTCGAAGAGGTTAGGGAGACCTCGTGTTTGAGGAGTTTAACTTCCTCAACCAGGGTCTCGACCTTGGACTCAGACTTAGCTAACTTTCTATTTAAAAACTTAATTGCACTATAAAGTGTAGTAATAAGAGACCGACTTACCTTGAGTGTATCTTTTGAACCGGATGCGTATCCGTGGCTCGTCTTGAATAGTGCTTCGCAGTCCGACTCGTCTTCGGTTTCCGATTCAAGTTTCGGTTCCGACTCCGTCTCCGATTCCATCGGTTTAGCCATGAGGACTCGATCGTTATCATCTTCCTCAGCAGCTTCTTCCCAAGTGGCGTTAAGTGCCTTTTTGTGTTTTGGTGCCTTGCTCTTGAGTTTTGGGCATTCGGACTTAATGTGTCCAAACCTGTTATATTCATAACATCTTATGTTTGAACTTTTAGGCTTACCTACATTGGGTCGAGTGACGGCTCATTTTCGGCCCTTGACTATCCTCCAAACTAGGTTGACTAGTTCGGCCTCCATTTCCGAGTCGACCTCCGAATCGGACTCATCCTCTTCTTCCTTCGGAGGTGGCTTGCTAGTGGTTTTCTTCTTTGAACCTGCAAATAATGCTATACCTTTCTCGGGTTCCGAGTTAGACTGCTCATGAAGTTCAAAATGAGAAAAAAGTTCATCTAATCTAAGTTTAGAAAGATCCTTGGAGACCTTGTAGGCATCGACCATGGATGCCCACAAGGTAGTCCTCGGAAAGGAGTTTAGGACATACCTTATAAGGTTGCGGTTTTCGACCTTTTGCCCGATTGCGTGTAGATTATTGACGATGTCCTGGACTCGGGCGTGAAGTTGCATCGCGGACTCGTGTTCCTGCATTTTTAGATTATATAATTTATTGAATAAAAGGTCGCGCTTACATACCTTGGCTTCATCGGTCCCTTCGTGTAGCTCTACTAGCTTTGTCCATAGGTCCTTTGCGCTGATGAAGGGGCCGACACAATTTAACTCCTCCTTGGACAAGCCACATTGGAGGATTTGTGTTGCCTTGGCATCGGCTTCGACTTGTCATTTTGTTGCAACGGTCCATTGATCATAACCCAAGGATTCACCCACTTTGTTAGTCGGAAGTGTGAAACCCGTTTGGATTATGATCCACATCTCGATTTGGGTTTTGAGAAAGCACTCCATCCGACCTTTCCAGTAACGAAAATCATCTCCATTGTAAAACGGAGGTCGGACGGTGCTAAAACCCTCGAGATGGGCCATTTGGAAGGAAAACCTTGCACAAAAAAATACAAAAAAAACACGAAAAGGGTTCCAAGACTTCGCCTTGTATTAGTGGTGCGGGAAATAAAAAGAAACAAACGAGAAATAGAAAGTTAAGCAAAGAAATAAGAAACTAAATAAAAAGTAAGTACTCACAACCTTCGATGTCCCCAAAAGGATACTAAACGTCGAATTTTGAGGATAAAAACAGCTTGTTACGGGGGTAAACCTCCATAAGAAGTGTAGATCTCTCAGAGAGCTTTGATTTGGTGGGTAGATCATTTCATGAGTCCCCTTGTAGCAAAAGTTATGCTCGTTTGATCGTGAGGTACTCCGAAGGCGATTAGTACTTGCAAAAACACAACCAAAAACTATGTACCAAGACTTGGTCTTGGATTAGTAGTGTGGGAGAAATCTTAAAATGATAAATACGAAAAGAAAATTGCTCGATTGGTGGTTGCACCGAATCTGAGCGCCCCCGGCTCTGATACCAATTGTTGGATCGAGTGGATCGCTAGAGGGGGGTGAATAGCGATAAACACTTTTTCTTTTAAATCGTTCGGTAGACAATTAAATTCAGCGGAAATGTAAATAAAAACTAAATGAGACAAATAGTTTTTTTACTTGGTTCGTAGCCTTCGGCCACTACTCCAAGGCCCTAATGATCCTAGACCGTGTACGGAGGGCAATTCACTAAAACACTCCTACTCGTTGGAGGTAGGAGTTTTACGATTACAAAAACCTTCGAAGCAAAAGATAGAGAGACAATCCCTCTCTTCTATTAAAATAAAATGCAACGGTAGAAAGCCTCGATTAACAAACAAATTGCAAGATTAAGAGAAATGACAAACTAAGATTATACCAACAACTCGAAGATAGGACTTAAACTAGGGTTGTTGGCAGCACTTCGTTGTTGTAGAGTCGTCGGAGAGTCGCTGAGCACTTAGAATTGATGAGAAAACCCTAGGTTAGGACCTCCTTTTATAGCCTTTGAGCCCCTTTTCGAGAGGAACCCTAGCCAATCACAATTGAGCACTAATCTCCTTGAAATGGGGTGATAAGCCTTGACTCCTCGAATCTGATCATTGACCATCAGTCGACTGATGGCCATCATCGATCGATCGATGCGACATCGATGAGTGCTCGACCTCGATCGATCGATTGACGCATCGAGTCCTCCAAGCCGGGCGATGCTTGCTGCAAGTCAATGTTAGCTCAACAAAAACATAATTTCGACGGTCGTCGACCATCCGATCTCGACTTAGACCATCTATAGGATGTCTTTGGTCGGATCTACGCTTAAGATCATCCCCGTAACGAGGATACGACCTCACTTATGCTCGCACACACGAGCTTACCTCGATACTTACGTGTTACTTTTGCTTCCGGCCTTCCACTCGATTCCTTCGGCTCCCTCCGAAGTCACTCGAGTGTCGCCCGACCACCGCGGCTTCCTCCGGGTGTCGCTAGCCTTCAGCTCCAGTTATAGCAATCTTCTGCACACTCGATTCAGCTCGTGAGATAACGACGTGAGCTTAACTTTGTATCGTTTGCTATAATCAAAACTCAGGTTCGACTTAGGTGCCTACTGCACCAACAAAGATGATGGAGAATTTTATTACGTGCCAGGGGAAGATAAATGATGAATTTTGACAGCATATTGTAGAATCAAATCGGCAACATGAAAATAATACCGAGGCAATCAAGCAATTGGGAAGCAAGGTTGATAATTTGACTAATCACACAAGAATGGTGGAAAATCAAATTTCCCAAATTGCCAGCTCAGCATCAAGGACGCCCGACAGATTTTTTGGAAATTCAGAAGTAAACCCAGTCGAGCATTGTAATTTTCCATAAGTTTGAGAAGTGGAAGGATTTTAGAAGGAGACAGAGCTCAACAAGCGGCCCTTGTGCTAAAGGACACGAGCGTGTCAGAGTTGGAAGAAGACAACAGCACGCCTGGGTTGAATAGCAAAGGAAGCCGACAACACACCCTGACCCAGGGCATGTTGTTCAACACGCCTGAGGAAGAGAATGCCCATGAGCGTGTGTCAGCCGACACACCCGTGTCAGGTCACTCCAGTAGCCAACACGACCAGCCTATGTCGAATGACACAGGCGTGTTGAACAAGGAACCAAGAACGTATAAGCCCCCTATCCCGTTCCCTCAGAGGCTGATTAAGGAAAAATTGGATGAACAATTTGGTAAGTTCCTTGAGGTAATTAAGAAGTTATATATCAATATACCTTTTACAGAAGCTCTTCAACAAATGCCTACATACTCCAAGTTCTTGAAGGATATCTTAACCAATAAAAGAAAAGTCGAGGAGCATGTAACGGTGGCTCTTATTGAGGAGTGCAGCGCTTTAATTAAGAACATGGTACCTCCCAAACTAAATGATCCAGGTAGCTTTTCTATCCCTTGCATAATTAATGACTCCAATTTTGATAAGGCTTTTTGTGATTTGGGCGCTAGTACCAATCTGATACCTCTTTCCATATGCAAGAAATTAGATTTGGGAGAAATGAAACTAACTAATATGGCCTTGCAGTTAGTCGATCGCTCCATTAGATATCCTTTGGGAATCCTAGAAGATGTACCAGTGCAGGTGGGAAATTTTATTATTCCTGCCGATTTTGTAGTGCTTGACATGGATGAAGACCCATGCATTCCACTCATTTTAGGGAGACCTTTCTTGGCTACCGTAGGCAATGATAGACGTCAAGAACCACAAACTCTCACTTGCATTTGGAAACGAAAAAATTGAATTCGACCTTTCAAAAGTTGTTAAACAACCTTTTATTTTTGATGTTTGTTGTAGGATTGACAGTTTCCAGTCAATAGCACTAGAAGGAGCACAAGAACAAACTTATCTTAATAAGCTCGAAGGGGATTTTGAGGATAAAGAGCTGGAGATTTCCGACCCCAACCTAACACCATAGGTAGAACTTAAGCCTCTTCCATCAACACTCAGGTATGAATTTCTTGGCGAAAACTCTACTTATCCTGTGATCATTAATGCTAATCTGAGCAATGCAGAGACCGAAAAACTGATTGAGGTATTGAAAACACACAAGAATGTCATTGGATACAAGATTGATGACATTAGGGGAATTAGCCCATCGGTTTGCATGCACAGAATTCTACTAGAAGACAATTTTAAAACCTCTATAGAGCATCAAAGAAGACTGAACCCAGCCATGAAAGAGATAGTCAAGAAAGAGGTCATGAAATTGCTAGATGCAGGAATTATCTATCCAATATCCAATAGCGAATGGAGATGTGAGGAAATGAATTTAATGCTTAATTGGGAGAAGTGCCACTTCATGGTGCGAGAAGGCATAGTACTTGGGCACCTAGTTTCACACCATGGTATCGAGGTGGACATTGCTAAAATCAAGTGAGTGATCAAGAAGTTGCCTTCTCCAACTGATGTCAAGGGAGTGCGTAGTTTCCTAGGACATGCAGGGTTCTACCGACGGTTCATCAAGGACTTCTCAAAAATTTCGAAGCCATTAACTAATTTGCTTGCTAAAGATGCTGTGTTTCACTTTGATAATCCTTGTCTTGATGCATTTTCCAGGTTAAAGGAAGCATTAACAACCGCCTAATAATGCAACCTCCAGATTGAGTCTCCTTTGAAATTATGTGTGATGCAAGTGATTTTCTTTGTGGAGTGCGTGTTGGGACAAAGGAAGGATCGCAAGGTGTATGCAATCTACTATGCAAGTAAAACATCGGATGAAGCACAAATGAATTATGCTACCACAAAGAAGGAACTCTTGGCTATAGTATTTGCTTTCGACAAGTTCAGATCTTATATCATAGGGACTAAGGTGAGTAAAAGGAATCTAAGCCAAGATTTATCGTGGATACTTCTTCTACAAGAGTTTGATTTACCATCTATCGAGGCTTCATCAAGAATTAAATGATGATCTTGATTTCCAATCAAGGTGGTAGATTTTAATTAGATGCGCTAGAGGGGGTGAATGTGCGAAGATGGAATTCAATCGTGATAATATATATAATAATAAAAAATGGACACAACACAAATCACAACAAGATCATATAACGTGGTTGCTCTAACGAGCTCTAGCGATGCCAATGCAATCACTAATCAATAAACTCCTTGGAGAAACCTCGTACAAGATTACAATAATAATCTAAAGAAATACAAGCAAATACAAAGGAAATATAAAGAACACTTTACAAAACTAGGGTTTGAGCGCTTTGCTTGTTGGTTGCTTGGATGGGGTTGAAGGGCCCTGAAATGCACTGCAAATCGCTTTCAAATCGCCTCAAGAAAGCTCTCAAGAATCGATGCCGCAATCTCCACGAACAACTTCCTTTTAGATTCGCCATAAATCATGCCAACATCAGATGTGAGATAACGGCTCAATCCACGTTGGACAAGTTCCAACGCCGATCGCCAACATTGGCTAACGATCGCATCACCGACCGCTTCCCATGAGCGATCGCCGAGCCCTAAAGCTCTCAAACCAACTCGAGTCGACGGCAATGAATCGCCATAATGCCGGGCCGACCGCCAACCTCAAGAATGAGGTTTTAACCCAAGCATGGTGCCCCATACTAGACCACTACCTTAGCCTAGACCTAAGCCTTCTAGCCACCTCCATCCCTCACGCCTGGATCCCTCCAAGTCATCCATGACTTGTTCATCCATCGCGCTAGCTTCCCTGGTGCTTCCATCGGCTATGTCATGCTAACGGTGTGTTCAGCCAAGGCACATTGACTTACGCCGCCAAGACTCCGCTTGACTTTACGCCGCCAATATCAATCCCCTTGGACTTCAAATGCCAAGACTCATGCTTGGACTTCATGCCAAGTGCTCAAGACTTGACTTTCCTAATTGCCAAGTGTCCCACTTGACTTTCCATGCCAAGTACCCATGACTTGACTTTCCAAGACCCATGCTTGGACTTTCCTATAATCACATGGTCAACCCCGGTCAACCATCAAGTCAATTATAACTGGGTCGATTGTATAAACAATCTCCCAACATATTAACCGACATTAATGTCAAACATCAATGTCAATCCTATGTCAACATACTTTGTCAAACATACTTTGTCAAACATCAAACATCACCGAGTCAAACTCGAGTCCTGTCAATCGACTGGGCCGATTGCACCAACAATCTCCTTTTGATGTTTGACAAAAACTAAACAAATCATGAGTTAGAGCACTAACTCAAATCCCTTTACCAATTATCCTAAATTGGTAAACACTCACCAAATGTTCTCCCCAAACATTTAAGTGAAAATGTAAATCAAATGTTCTCCCCCAAACATTCTCCTAACATTCTCCTGACTAACATCAAGGTTTACTCTAAGGAGGTCATATGTCCCAATGAGATCTAATCAATCTCCCCAATCCCCTACCCTAGGATGCCTACCATCTTCCTAGAGATAAGTCCCTTATCACTCAAGAGAGGCAATCCTATCTCACTCTCCCAATTTCCAAATTGGGTATCAAACACCCATCAATTTTCAATTGATAACATTCTCCCATAAAAAAACATCCATCATCCCAAGATGGATACCTCCTAAAGGCTTTTCCCCCTTGACCATTGCACCAACAATGTCCTTGGAAAGCCCTAAGCCAATAGGAACTCTAAACCATCAAAATTAAGGTTCTAAGTTCAACATAGAACTTTTACTCACCCTAAATTTGATACTTTGACCTAACACAACTCCTAATCCATATCCAATGGATTTTCACCTTCATAATGCTTCCCAAAGCATATCCTAGGGTTAGGAGTGGTTAGGAACCTTACTATATGAACACGGCTAAACAAACCTTGTTAACCCGAATCAGACCCTGGCAAATGACTACAAGAATCACGATCACATTTTATCACTGACCGCCACCAAGTGGCAATGATCGAAGTAAATTTTTAATTCAATGCAGAACGAAATTCAAAAATTCATAAATAATTATACATACATCGAAAATCACAAAATTTGATACGAGTAATAATTATGCCCAAAAAAATGGGTGTAAAGTGTTTGAAAAATATTTTACCCATTAAATAGGTAGTTTGATACAAAACTCAAAACCATTGAAATTTTCAATGTCTTGGCCCTATTTTGTATCAACTTCATCAATGGTGATTGCTATCAAAAGATAGACTTCACCAAGGTTTTTCAAAATGATTTTAAAATGTTTTCAAAACCTTATTTTGGATCATATTCCTTGGGCTCTATGTACATGACTTGTACACAAGCTTTCCCAATGATCCACGCTGGAAAATTAGATGAGTTTTAGTTCATCTAGATGCAAAAACTCGACCTTGAACTCAACTCATATCCTAGCATCTCACATGTATCTAGGGTGTAAATACACATACATATGGATGTGAGATGTAGGTTTTGTTCTCTTAACCTAGGGTTTCATGCATTTTCTAAGGCAACTCTACTTGATTCCCTTATAAATGGGACTCAAGTCATGCCATAGTCCTTAAATCAATTTTAATCAATTTAGATGCATGAAAATGATCATGGATAATAATAGAAAATAAATCATGGCCAATGATCATGATGTCATGGCATTTGATGAAATCTAAAAACTCATGACATTTAATCCTTAATCCTAACCATGTACATGACATATAAATGATGAGAATGAACATGATGTCATGTCATGGCATATGGCAAATCAAAGCATGGCAAATAAGATATAAAGGTATGTAATACCTAAATTTTAATATTACTTGTCATTTGATATAATTAATCACATTTTGCCATATTTCTACTTTTCTCCCTAGTGTGCCAAAAACCCAAAATGACACACTAACCACTAAACTTAAATTGTGCCAAAATGGTCATTTTATCAAACTTCATAATTAATATTGGCACATCCTAAAATCCTTTTAGGATTAATTCAAATCTATTTCCAAGGTAACCATAACCTTGAAAATATCCTAAAGTGCCACCTTACCATGGTTGAGTTAACTACTCATCCAATCAAGGTTGACACACTCTAAACCCACCTAGCGTGAATCAATCACGCTCTTAGGAACCCAAAACCGATTTGAGCTCCTAGGGTTAATTAGGTATTCCTTAGGGATAACCTCCCTAGATACCTTCCTAATGACCTTCCTAGGCTTGTTAGCCTTGGTCATTTGGGTCTTACCTAGGTTGACTCTAGGGGTGACTCCCCTTGCAACCTTCTTAGTGACCACCCTAGGTTTCCTAGAAACCCTAGCCACTAGGCACACCCTTTGGTCAACTCTAGGGATGACTTCCCTATTGACCTTGGTCTTCCTAGACCTAGTTAGTGTTCCATAATCTAATGGAACACTATGGTAAGCCACCTTAGGCTTAGGTTTGTGACCCAAACCTTGTTTGCCCTTGGTTGACTTTTGACTCTTAGGTCCTTGGTGTTGACTTTGACTTTTGGACCTTGACTTTGATCTTTTGACCCTTTAAATTGATTTTGTATAATTTTAAGGGTCTTCTCAAGTTTTTCAAGCCTTGACCTCAAGACTTGATTCTCTAACTCTAATTGCCCAATTTTTGAATTTTGATTTAAATCATGGGCATGAGTCTTTCTAGGCATATGCCTAGTCCACTTGGGATTGAAACCTAGATGTTCTTGTATTTTCTTAATAGATTCACTAGGTATGGTTTTTCTAGGGACATTAGTCCCAAATTTCTCCTTATTACTAAAATGGACACTTTTAGCTCCTAAGCAAAAATATTTATTTCTATTAGCATGCTTTTCATAAATTGCAAGAGAATTTAAATTCCTAGCATGCCTTTGCCTATTAACTAAAGAAGGTGCATTATTGAAATATACCTTAGGGTTTGCCCTAGAGGCTCCCCTACATGTGTAGCTCCTCTTGGTCTTTTTGCTTCCCTAGGACATTGATTCCTATAATGTCCCTTGAGTTGCACTCTGAAGCATATGATATGCTCCTTGCTCTTGATATTTGGGGAACCGCATCCTTGACTTTGAAGCCGTGGAGCTTTCCTAATCTTCTTTGGGCACTTGCTCTTGAGTGCCCAAATTCCTACACTCAAAGCACATGATATTATTTCTATTTGAGATTGATGTGTTTGAGTTACCTAGTTCGGTGGTAGGTGCGGAGTTGTATTTTGAGCTTCCTCATCTTGATTGGATGTTGAAGCTTCTTCTTGTTGCTCGCATGGAAGTTCTCTCCTCCCCTCAATCCTTGAGGTGGATGCTTCTTCCACTTCTCCACCAACCCGGAAATTGACTCCTATCAACTTCCGATTCTACTTCCTCTTCCTCTTTGGATGTTGATGATCTCTCAACCTCCAAGTCCTCACTTCCTTGTGAAGATGATGCATTAGCCTCTTCGGTCTCTTCCTCTTGGACCATTGATGGGCTTTCATGGAGCTTTGCCAAATCGCTCCATAGCTCATTAGCATCCATGCATTCACCTAGGCTACACAAGAATTCATTTGGAATTAAATCAAAAATGAATTTGATTACCTTCTTGTTTTTCTCGAATCTTTGGAGTTGATCTCACTCCATCTCTTCTTCTTGAGGAAACCACCTTTGGTCCTCTAGGATACTCAAATCCTTCCATTAATAGAGACCATTCCTCAAGTCCTCATCATCAAAAATCTTCAATTCTTCTCTTCCAAGAATCAAGCCTTCTTGTCCATATAATGAGTATGGGATGTGTGTTGATGTCCCAACCTAGCTTGTCTTGAAATTCCATCTTACCTCTAGCGATTCTTGCTGTTAATCCAAAGAGCCACCGTGCTCGATACCACTTGTTGGGAATTAGATGCCCACAGAGGGTGAATAGCGTGTGCCCGCACATGGAATTCAATCGTGATCGTGTCTAAAATTTGTAGGAAGTCCGATGATCTTGCTATTAATGATTTCTTCCCGGATGAGCAACTACTAACCCGTGACAATCAAGGCCCGTGGTATGCTGATTTTGCCAACTACCTAGCTTATGGGATAATACCTTCATGAGTTATCATCGAATAAGAAGTTTCTTTGATGTAAAGCATTATGTGTGGACGAACCATTCTGCTTCAAGCAAGGGCAAATGCTATATATCAAAGATGTGTATCCAAGAAGAGATTGAGGATATATTGTATCACCGCTATTCTTCAAAGATATGGAGGTCACACGAGCATGCATAAGACCGCAATAAAGGTTTTACAAGCAGGATTTTACTAGCCTCATATTTTTAGAGACTCTCGTAATTATGTGACTTGTACTTGCATCACTGAAAGGACCGAGAACGATATCAAGGAGACATGAGATGCCTCAAAATTCGATATTGGAAGTCGAATTGTTCGATGTCCGGGAATTGACTATATGGGACCCTTCCTACTTCCTATAAAAATACCTATATCGTGGCAGTGGACTATGTGTCTAAATGGGTTGAGGCTCTACCATCCCCTTCTTGTGATGCAAAATAGTCATAAAGCTCTTTAAGAGTATAATATTTCCAAGATTTGGAATAATGAGAGAATAAGTGATGGAGGCTCACACTTTATCGAAGACAATTTGAAAGCCTTCTCAAGAAGTATGGAGTAACCCATAAACTAGCCTCACTATATCATCCACAAACGAGCGGCAAGTAGAAGTTTCAAATAGGGAAATCAAGACTATCTTGAGAAAACGATCAAGATCAAGGAAGGATTGGTCTTTAAGACTTGACGATGCTCTATGGGCCTATCGAACGGGCTACAAGACACCCATTGGAATGACTGCTTCGATTAGTTTATGGAAAACCATGTCATCTTCCTTTGAAATAGAGCACAGGCATATTGGGCAATTAAATGACTTAATTTTGACCTAAAGAAAGCTGAGAGAAAAGAAAATCTGTTAAATGAACTTGAAGAACTACGCTGATGCTTATGAACATGCAAGGTCCTACAAGGAGAAGATTTAAGAGGTGGCATGACAAGAATATCATGCAGAGAATTCCATCAAGGAGAGACTTGGTATTACTATTCAACTCAAGATTGAAACTCTTCCGGAAGTCAAATCCAGATGGTCGACCATATCAAGTTGAAAAGGTTTATCCTCATGGAGCTATTGATATATCCAGTGAGTCTAGGTGAATTTTTAAAGTAAATGGTCAAAGACTTAAGAGATACTGCAAACAATTCTACTCGATTGAGGAAGAGGGGCAGAGCACACTCCTCGAGCCATATCCCCAAAACTAGGGAGTAACTGAGGGGTCAAGCTAATGACCTTAAACAAGTGCTTCTTGGGAGGCAACCCAAGCTATTTTTTACTTTTTTTTTTTTGAGTCATTTTATTTTATTTTATTTTATTTTGAGTTTTACATTTTTTTTCAGGTTTAAAGGACACGACTTGTTAAGCGCATCAAGCAATTGACACGACACTTATGTTGACAACAGCGTGTTGAGGTTACCCAAGACAACACAGTCGAGCTGTTTAGCATGCCCTGATTTTCTTTTCACCCGCACGCCTGGCCGGACGGAAGTGTTAGGATCTTTGGAATGGCTAGAGGGGGGGTGATTAGCCTTTCTTCGTTTCTACAAATACGTTAGCGGAAGCAATACAAATACAAATAAGAATACGAATAAGAAAACAATGAAAGCAATGCTAACACCCGATGTACGTGGTTCGGATATGACGCTCCTACTCCACTAATCCGTAAGGTGGATTAGCCTCAGCCAATCTTCACTAAAACCTCCTTTGGATGAACCAAGGTAGAGAAACATTTTCTTACAATGCTCTCCTCTTCTTTACAATGATGGAAGATTAAAATCTAGAGAAGAGGAGGTTTAGAATCACTAAAGCACTTGGGAAAGCATGGTGAGCACGAGGTATAGCTAGGAATGAGAGCACTAGCTTCAAAGAAGCTCCCAAGGCCCTTCTTATAAAAGGGGCTATTTTTTCCGTTGATCGTCGATGATGCTTACCATCGCCGTCCGCTGCCAATGGCTTCAACCATCGATCCACGGAGATTCATAGCTGCAATTTCCAATGGCCAAGTGATCGCTGATCGATCCTCATCACCGATCGGATGATCACCGAGTGATCGTGAGAAAGCGCGACTACATTCGCGGCTCATTTTGTGGTCGACCCGACCGCCTTGGCGATCGATTGCAACATCGGGCGATCGCCATCGCTAAAGTAGCCGATCGATAGTCGTGTTTCACTCGACTCGGCCGAGCACGATGACGATCGATACTCATCAAGTATGAGTAATTCACACTTGATTTTACACCCTAGACCTAGACTCAACCTTCTAGCTCCTCATTAAGCCTTGTGCCTCGTGATCCTCCGAGTCCGCGACTTGTTCATCCTTGCGCTTTGCTTCCAAGAGCTTCCTTGCCCCATATCTTGGGTTGCCAAATGCTTGACTTTTACGCCGCCAAGACTACAAGCTTGGACTTATGCTGCCAAGACCTTACTTTGGACTTCCTTTGCCAAGGTTCACTTGGACTTTACGCTACCAAGACTACAAGCTTGGTCTTACGCTGCCAAGTCCATCCCTTGGACTTCCTTTTCCAAGATCATACTTGGTCTTCCTTTGCCAAGATTCACTTTGACTTTACGCTGCCAAGACTACAAGCTTGGTCTTATGCTGCCAAGTCCGTCTCTTGGACTTTCCTTGCCAAGATCATACTTGGACTTCTTTACCAAGTCTTCATCCTTGGATTTTCCTATCACTTAAACATGTTCGTAATTAGATCACAAAACATTGCCTAACTTAGATGATTATCCAAACATCAAAACATATAAATGCTTGGAGCATTGTTGCACCAACAATCTCCCCTTTGATTTTTGGCAATCATTTAAGTTAGGTCTTTTAAAGATACACATAATCATATTTTCAATTCTAACTTAAACATTCCTTCTTCCCCTTTGACATACATCAAAAAGAGAAGTATTCATAAATGAAAGAATTAAAATTGTTGTATCATGGACTAAGGTATAAGATTGATATTAAGCTCCCCCTTAATCCAAGATATGCCTCATGATGTAAATAATATTTGAAGCAAAGCATAACAAAATTCAAAATTATGTCCTAACTTTGCACCAACAATGGAAGTTTGGGGATGAAAAAGATATAATTTATGAAACTCCCTAAAATATTGCATTAACGTCCTAAAACTTTGTTTATACTCAATATTATCATGCTATAGTTTTAGGACATCAAGGATACACTAAATATCAGAAAATGGAGCTAATACAATGATCAGTATATCTGAACCACCGATCGCTACGCCAAATCGAAATTTCAAACCTTTTCACCATTTTGAAATGCGTAGAAATTCTAGAAATCTCGAAAAATCATGAAATTTTGTGTCCACATTTCTGAATCATACTTTATTAAGGAAAAATAATTTGAAAAATATATGTTTTCCAGATTTCAAGATTGATACAAACTTGGAACCTAACAAAAGTTCTAAAGATTTTGCAAACTTTGTATCACTTTTGTGTTCCACTTGAAAACTATTTTTCAAAATATGATGAATATAGTTTAAAATATATATGATTTGGAATTTCCAACCATGTTCTTAGAGCTATGTATCCATTACTTGAATACAAGCTCTTC